>JANEHU010001398.1:0-65030 GCA_027563435.1 Nasonovia ribisnigri | reverse complement strand
CAGAAAAATCGAAAATACAGCTGTCTATAAATAGTCCAAAAAAAGTCACAATATTTTGAAAATTAAATCATGTAAAGAAAATGCCAATCTAAATAACTGGTAAAATGTTCAAGTATCTTAGACTTATACTTTTTGAATAATAACAAATATTTGAAATCGTTTGAGGACAAATCGTTATCGTTATGCGATTTCGTTAAAATTTAAAGTTCAAACGCTCATAACATTTTTCCTATAATGACGCTTCAAGTTTTCTCTATAGCTACTTGAAGGAAAACTTATGGAAACTTAGTGTTGAATTTTTTATCCTTAGATATAAAAACAAAAATTTTTGTGATTTTTCAACTTCAAAATTACTTGCAAATTTTGGCGATTTTGACATATTTCGTAAAAATTCTGACTATTAACGCTTATAAAAAAAAATTGTGACTAACAATTTTTGATTATTTTTAACTACACTAAGAACCACTCATAAGGAACCTTGTATTAAATTTTAAAATTTTTTTGACAGTCAAATATTTTTTTACCGACATTTCAAAAAAAAATTCTCAGAAAAATCGAAAATTTCAGTGGTCTACAAATAGCTCAAAAAAATTCGAAATATTTTGAAAAGTTAATTGTATAATATAGATAACACTAATATAATCATTTCGTGAAAATTTCAAGTATTTACAGTGATTAGTTTTTGAGTTACAACCATATAAGAAAATCGATTTGGTCGAAAACTGGTTTTGCGTAAAAATTCCCGTTTTTCGCCGTCACTTTTTTTTTGTTTTTCTCGATTTTTTTGAAAACTGTCGAAAAATGTTTAATTCTGACCTCTATAATGCACCAAGGATATTCACTTTGTCATCGGAAACCACCCCCGAAGTTTGAAATTGAAGCATTTTTTCGACTAGTTATACTGTACACAGACACACACAAAAAAAACACACATCATTGTAAAATCAATACATTTATCACTTCGTTCAGAATCTAAAATATGCAATATCATAAACATCCGACCTCTTCCATAAGTTATTTAGTGGAAATTAAAAGAATGTTGAGCGTAAATCTACAGTATATTTTTGTATTACAGTCTAATTCAAGAATTTTGACAAGTCTTCACGAAAAATTGAAAATTATTTTGTGATAGGAATTCATAAAAATGTTCTATTTGTATCTTAGAAATTCAAATTCAAATGTTGAATAATTGTTCAGTTATTACTTATTATAATATAATAATTATGTTTCCATTTCAAAAATATTATACCTGTTATCGTCGTGTTCATCATAATATGTCTCATTACTATGATTTGATGTGTTTATACTCTATAAAACAAATATAGTATATATTATATATACGATATACCACTGAGACTTAAAATAATTATAATTTCGCATTAATATTATTGAACAATTTTTTACCTGATTATTGCTTATTTCTGAAACGTTATTGCTGTCGTCATTGTCGAGTTCTTGAATTACTTTATTTTTTTTTTGTAAATTTGCCAAATTGTGTTTCAATTTTTTTTGTCTTATGAATAATTTAGCTCGTTTTTTATTACCAAAACGCCAATTACTCATTTTTACCACAAAAGAATAAAATTGGTAGTGAGTACAAATAGAAAAGTGCACGGACTGAATCACAGACAAGTATACTAGACTGAATCACGAATGACGATGGTTAGGTTAATATACTGAATAATATTTTATTAGCAGCTGTGTATCTTTATAATATCTTGTAATTGACTTCTTATCGCCCGTATAATAGTCGCGGCTAAGATTCTCGGAAATCCGTATAGCGTACCTACGCGCAGTCACACGTCACTATATTTTGCAATTGAAAATGTTTCAAATCCTATGCGGCTATGAAAGTCCCAAAAAGCGGAAGAAAAATTCACCCAGTACCAAAAACCCGATTTTAATTTTGAAAACATATTTAAATTCATTATTCTGTTTTCTAGGTTATGTAGGAAATGGATTTTCGACTTTTTCTATTGTTTAATTAATTTAGTACCAAATTAATTTTCTTTTTTTTTCCAAAATTCACTTTTACTTAATTGTTACTAAAAAACATAAAATTAAAAATTAATTTCCTACATAACACAGACAAGGAGTAAACAAATCCAAACATTTTTTCAAAATGAAAATTGGATTTCTGGAAGTGTGTTTTTTTTTCTTTTGCTTATTGGTCTAAATGCACGAAAAAACGACCCACTTTCAACGATCAGGCCACATTTTAAGATATTTAATTTAATTTTCGAATAATCAACATTTAAAATTTCGTAAATTTTAAATATTCAAATAAAATGTATAGGCATTTTGCCTGTTTAGGAACAACATTTTAAAAAAAGTGGCCTGAATGCCTGATCGATCTCAAGTAGACATATCGATGAATTCAAATCAGTTTTCGGAAGTCTTATCGCGTTATGAGATCTATCGGTCCATCGGTGTAATTTACAAAAGATTGGTACATTTTGGTTGAAATAATTGGCCGATTGCGATCCCCTTAAAGTGGCTTAAACAAATTGTCTCACTCAAAAATATTATGTATTATACTACTGTCGTCTGGTAGGTACTGGTTACTCCCTCGCCTTTATAAAATCATTTCCACGGCTACATACCCTTTGGTGACAATTTATGCATACTCTTTTGTATACATTATTTGTTTACTTACTTTTCGCTTAGATGTATATGATTCAATTATGTTTAATAATTCGTTCTGTTGTTGCTCAAACAAGACGCAACATAATATTATATATAATACAGAAACGGTAACAAAACACCTAATATAATATAATACTGTTACAATGTTACGCGTTGCAACGTATAGGTATATATAGTCTCTCCTCGCCAAGCGATATGATTAAACCGCTACCCCTAAACAGTAAACGTAGGAACACTCGTGCGTGCATGTGTGCATGTCGTGTACACATACTATACGACTTTTGTCCTATCCATATATCATAATAATATTACTTCTGTGTACCTACCGTATCACATATTACATTATAAGTTCGGACGGCCGGGTGCAGTGCCTTTTCGACAAGACCCGAACGGCGCCGACCGCATAGGCGCTAACTCGTATACTATATAATATAATACTATATATGTATATTAAATGATATATATATATATTATAACAATATGTGCGCACACACGCAGTTGATTAACGTCGAGCTCAAAAGTCCCTTATGGGTAACCGAAGTCGGCCGCACGTGATTTACGACCGTTTCCCGCGATAATAACATAACTTCTTCACGCGTTGGCGGGTCGCCGCCGTGCGCGGAGCAAAGGCAGCCCGGCGGCGGCGGTCAGTGCCGATTCTGAATAATTAAACTCGCCCTATACATATACACACACACACACACACACATTATGCTTATATACACACACATATATATATATATATATATAAAATATATTAACCTTAACCGATCGTAATATATATATATTACATGTTATGTACAGTATACCTGTATAATATGAGCTCGACGTCGTTAAAATTTCGGCCGTACGCTCCGCCGCCGTCGACGCCACCACCAAGGGACCGATAAATAACGGCTGGTCTGCTTTTATTCCGACGGATAATTATTTCCGTCCGAATTTTATATCATATAATCTATATACCTATATTATACGTATACACGTCCGTCCGAATAAAACGGAATTGGAGTGCTGTGGTCGATCAGACCGCCGGCCGGCGATAGATCGGGTTGTATACAATGTATATGAGACTTGCGTTTTCCCGTTTTAAAATATATATATACTCAACTACTGCAGACATAGTACGTAATGCCAAATAAAATATATACCTATATAAGAAGACGCCACACCCGCATGTGTTGTCTCCGTTAGAAGTTCGTGACATTGCAAATTGTACGCTCAGCAGGTCACGTTTATCTCCGTTAGATTAAAAATTAGAGTGAATTGACCTCTTACAAAACTTAGAAGTAAGATTATTATCTAGACAATGGCACAGGATTTTTATTATATTTTAATTTTAAAGTGAGTTATGAGTATTTTAAGATGTACAAACAATTAACAATTTTATTAAATACTCATAACTATCGTTTTAAAATTAAAATATAATAAAAAGCCTATGTCATTGGCCAGTGCCGTAGCCAGAATTTTTTTTTTTTGGGGGGGGGCACTTAATTTTTTTCTCAATTTTTGCAATGCTAGAATACCCGATTATCACCTATTACTTTATGACCCCTTTGTTTATAAAATGTTTACTACAGTCCTATTATTTGTATGACTACCATTATAATATGCTAACAACTATGGTACTCATATATTTAACATAACAAAGTATTATTAGTATTTCATTAAAAATATTTTTAAAAATAAAAAAATTAAAAATATAACAAAGTATTAATATTATGTTAAACCATATATTGCAGATAGATTAATTTATTAATTAATGTAGCAATTATTAAGAACATTATATCAATATTATTACTATGTGTTTTAAACACATTAACTATAATCATAGAGCAATAATATACCATGTCACCATTAACTATATACCACTTGGCGCTTGAGCACAAAACATGTTATAATATAATATGATTTAATAATATGATACTTATAATCAAACCATAACCGTGTTCACAACAAAAATGGAATACACTTGTATTTCTTATCTAAAGTCTGTGATTATCTTTACTATTTTACATTTATGAATACAAAATTATAAAATTAATAATTTTTATTGTTATTCGTTATCATAGATTTATCTTGAATTATATAAATTTAAAAATTTCTGTGCGATGTACTATGGGTCTATGGCCAACCAAAAAAAAAAGAAAGGATTTCGGGGTGGGCACGTGCCCCCAGTGCCCCCCCTGGCTACGGCACTGTCATTGGCCATTGCCTAGATAATAATCTCACCTTTAAATATTTTATTTTATATAGATTTATATAATGCATTGTCGTCCATCATAATACGAGAACGCCGATTATTAAAAACTTCTTACTAAGAAAAATGTTGTAACAAATTTGTATCCTAGATTAATTTACAAGTTACAACAATCTCACACGTATATTTATACGTTTAACATTTTGTGATCACTCACCGCAAGTCGGCTGTAGGCGTCGTAGACAAAATACACCAAGGTAACGGATTTAAACGATTTAGACCATATGCCGTGTGGGTACTTTGTAGTTGACGATATTTTATCTGAATCAATTTTTGAATCAATAACATCGTAGTGAGCGATGGCAGTTTTCCCTCGCGTTTTTACTTTCCGGACTTCAAAGTCTGGTTAATAATGTGTAGATAATTTTATTTTATTTTACGAATCGATCCAATATTGTAAAGCTCGAATCATTTAATTTTTTATTCACATTATTTCCATTACGTATTTTGTATTCCTATTAAGTATGAAATAATTATTAAAAAAAATTAATTTAATAATACTATTTTTGGACTTTTGGTTTGTGAATACAAATTACAAATATTAAAAGTTAAAACTGATAACAGTGATAACGTCGCGCCGAAACGATAAAACGCACCGACCGTTTCCGGTTACGCCACGACCACGGACTAAGATAAGTCCGTGGCCACGACATAGTTAAATGTCTAAATTTAGCCAAGGTTTGTTAAAAGGACGATTGATAATGGATAGACAAAATTCAAGTTTCATCTGTGAACATTCTATGGGATTACCAAAAAAAAAAAAAACAATTATTGATGTTATCCAACATTTTGAGTTTAGACTACAATGAAAAAATATTTGATAGGATCAACGATAAAACATATTCTAATAACAGAATACCAATTCAAGAAGTTCTGCAATTAATCAGACGTCAAGATTACTGGTATGTTTCAATCAACAGAAGTCACTTCAACTTCATATTGTTATAGAGAAGATAATTTACCAAACTCATTAATGTAAGTGTTGTTCATAATTCTAATGCAATCAATAGTATTGATATTGACATGTATAATTTTGTTAGGATGGTGAGTGTAAGCACTATTATTGAAGTATGGGAAAGTTGTGGTATACCAGACTCTATTAACTTATTACAAGAACTAGGGATCGATACATCCCAAGATTCTGTTCATGTACCTGATCTAGTAACTGCTGTCAGCAATCAGCTCTATAAAGTTCAAAATAATTTTGTTGATTCTTTATTAACAGAATATGATTTGATTAATACACCATTTGTTTTGCTAATAGCTCTAAGTTCGTTAAATGAATATCAGGTTAAATGGTTCAAGTAAGAACATAATTACTAATTTTAAACACCAATTTTTATACATACTAATCTTTACTCTAATAATACAATTTATTTGCAGAATGATTGTTGAGCAAATTAACTGCGAACGAGATAAATTAAAGTATGATGTTGATAGTGCCAACAATAGGGCAGTAATGCTTGCACAAGAAGTTGATGAAAATCATATACAATTAGAAAAATCATTGGCAAAAAAAATCGAGTAAGGGTAAAGTTTAAAGTCATTAGGTATATCAAAGATAATAAATAAATATTCTAATCAAGAATTTAATAACATTTAGTGATCTGGAACATAAACATCACAAAGAACGAAAAACACTCATCGATCAATTGAGTTCAGAAAAAGATCAATTACTTAACCAAAACATTTTACTCAATGATAAACTACAACAAGTACAAAATTATGAAAACAAATTACGATCTGAATTTTTAAACAGCCAAAACGTATGTTTGGTATATAGAATAGACAACTAAATAACCTAACCTAACCTTGGTAATTGTATGTAGTATTAATTGTAATGTATTTTTTTTTAGCAACTGAGCTTATTAGAATGTGAAAATACTGCATTAAATGAACAACTAGATGATATAAAACAAAAAAATGTTTCATTAGAAGTTTTATTTCAAGAAATTCCACAGTTAAAATTTAATGTAATGTATCGTTTATTATTATCGTATTATTTAAGACTGATCACAATATTTTATCATGTTGCCTTGTTAGCTTTTTAAAAAATCATTAAAACATGGTGGTTATTTTTTAACATATCATTTTAAGTCTTATCTAAATCTTATTAACAATAATTTTCAAAAGTAAACTAAAATTTAAGTTAATCTTCAATGTATTTTAATAAACTGTAGGAACTAAAACGGGAATCTAATAATGAACAAATTAATGATCTCGTGCAAAAAATTGATTGTTTGAAAAATGAAAATAAATGCCTTAGAGACCAAAACGATGAACTGATTACAGAGCTTGAAGCAACTAAAATGTGTGTTGTAATACTATTAAGTTTTAACTGTTATAAAATGAAGCATATATTTATATAAGTTTGGCGATTTTTATAGGATAGAAAATGTGGGTGATAAGTCATTTGATGGTAATGCCAGGAGTTTCTTGGCGGAAATAAATAGTCCTAACTGCTTAGGTAAAGAAAAAGAATTTTCTGACGAGGAAAGTGGGAGTGACTGTACAAATCCATTTGAAACATATTCAATTGAGTCTGACTTTGATACACAGAATAAAGTTGGTAAAACATAATATAGAAAACTATGTACCTATTAATTAATTATTTTGATTTTGTCTGGTAGGTTGAATCTTCACAAAAATCATACCTCAAAATCCCTCAAACAACATTAATGCTTGTAAATAATATAAAAACAACTCTATCATCTCAATCACAAATTGAATTATGTCATTTAGATGAATTAATTGATTATTTAGAACATATGAAACAAATACCAAAATCATATCATTTACAACATTTTGAACAAAAAAAAGCACTAGAATCAATGGAAGAATCTCCAAATAATTTTATGACTTCACCTTTAAATAAATATCAAACCAGGAGGTCATTGAATAAGCAATTTGAAACTTCAATAGAAACCGAATTTATGGATTCTACTTTGCTAGAAGTGACGAATGGCAGTGTTGAAAAATTGAAACAAATGTACAATCAATGTAAATCAGAAAATCAGGAGTTGCATGACAAGTGTGAAAAGATTGAAAGGTACTGGGAATCTAGGTACAGTGAACTATGTGAAGTAGCAGACAAAGCACTGGACGAGGTTAAACTGTTGAAAGATGAAGGCGCTGAATTAGAAATTGGTATGGATGCACTGCGCAATGAATATTTTGAGTGTGAAGAAAATTGGTCACTAAAATTAGAAGAAGAACGTACATTTAATGAATTAGTTAGTATTTTTTAATTTTAATTATTTTAATTTCCACAGTTGTATTTGATTGTAAAATCATTGTTGCGCTTAAGGCTATAGGCAAAATAATTATTAAATTTGTATTTTTTCCTTTCAAAAAAAATAGTATTAAATGTTTGTATAGGAAAAAAAAGTTAGTAAAGAAAAATTGAATAATCTAGAAGTCATTATTAAAGAGTACAGTGATATGTTAGAAGAAACAACTGATAATAAATTACCTTCAATCGACGAAAATGTTGAACTTGAAGAACAAGTAATTATATTTTCAACATTTTTTATCAAAATATTACTAATTAATTATTTTTATGATTTCTATAGATAAATTACATCCAACAAGAATTTTCTAGCTACTGTGCAAAAATTGAAGAAGAAATGGAAAAGCTTAAAATTGAAAACGAAAGATTAAAATCTCAAATTGTTATTCCAGTCGATAAAGTTGACTGCAAAGTAGCTAACTGTCAATTCAAAAAAGAATGTGAGAAATACCATGAAAATATAAAAGTATGTTCTTTCTATAATATAATATTATATGTTTTCCAATTTATGTTTGTTTTATATAATTGTCCGGCTTTTCTCTGAGTGTTCAATTCAATTAATAATCCACCAACAAATATAGTTAATTTTTATTTAAATTGTTTAGGTTTAAATCAGTTTAATAATATTCCTATTTCCTAACTACCATAGTGACAACATCTTAGATTTAATTTTTTCTGATATGAACTTAGATTAGAACTATATTTCATGATATATCTTGTTGTATACAAAACATTCTCTTGATCTTAATTTAAATTTGTGTACAATTTCTCTAACAGAAATACTGGAAATACTTGGTTTGCTAAGTGCAGTAACAGAAGCGGGATCGGATTCTTAAAATTGTGTCTCTGTACTTATCAAAACTTCATTACTTATTCAATCTATATCTCTCTCTACTGGGGTGTTTCCAAAAGTTTAGAAAAAATTGTATACAACACATACTTTCAAATCCAGTGATAAAAGTAATGTGTTAGAAACTATAGACCTATCTCTAAATAATCAATTGTACTAAAAGCGTCTAAAAGAAAAACCACTAAAAAGTTATCTAATTTACTTTCTACAAATTTAACTTTCCACCAGTACTGTTTTCTTTCAAAACACTATAACAAACAAATATATTATTATTCCAAAAATCCTAAAAAAATCTTTAGGGGGTATCAATAAAATGTAGAGATCTAACTGATTTTCAAAAAGCGTTTGACAAAGTAAATCATACGTTATTATATCACAAATTAATAGCATTCGGATTCGGAAGAAGTTTTCTACTCATATGTCACTATTTGTATAAAATCAATGAAAATCTAGTTTCTAATTGGTTCACTCATTTGAACTTATAATGAATCAAAATATATAAAATGATCTTGATTATGTCTAATATAAGTTTTTGGAAAAAATTGCTTATGTCACTAGAGATACTGATAATGTTTTAGAAAACTTCTTAAGCCTAGACTCATTAAGTATAAGACATAAATTAGCAGATATTATGTTAGTTAGGATATTTTAAATAACTTCATCAACCGTCCTGAGTTATTATCAAAAAATGGTTTCCGTGTACCACTCAGAAAGTAGAAACACAAGGAACTTGGATCTTTTCTTAATTCCTAATTATAAACCAACAGTGGAAATTATAAATTTTTTTCAAGAGCTTTTGTTTTAGCCAACATGATTTCCTTGAATTTAGATTTTTTTTAACTTCCTCTCAACATGTTTAGATTTTAGGCTTTAGAATTAATAAAGTTATTATATAAATATTCATTGTGATAAAATAATATTATATATTTGTCTTTTAGACTGTAAGTTAGTCAGTCAGAAATTTTGCAATAGTTGTTACAATAATCTTGTAGAAAGGGCATTTGCTGTGAATATAACAATAAATAAATATATTATTTTACTATTTAGACAAGTAGTGAATTTAAGAATAAGCAGTTTGACTTAAAAAAAAATTCTGAAAAGTTGGAAATTGAATGCCAAGGTCTGTTGCAACGAAGGAGCGTACTTAATAATGAAATTTTGCAATTACAAGAATGTCTTAATGTGCTTTCAGTAAGTAGTTAAAGTTTATGTTTAATTATAAGATACTTTGGATTTTACTCTGTATTAAATTTGAATATTATTTAAGTCTTACATATATTATGTGCTATACTTTTGTCCCATTATTTTCAACAGCAATAATTTAAAACCAATTTTATATCGCAATGATGCTACCAAAAGTTAAGTTATTTAAGTTTATGAAGGTTAGGTTCTGAAAAATATGCATGCTAAATTCCAATCAAATAATATATATTTTAATCTATTAATAAAAAATAAAAAGCTTTGGTGCCATTACTTTTGAAATATTTACATACATTCCTAAAATAAAGCTTAATTTTTCTGTATGACTTACTGTTGATGGATGAGAATAATTTCTGATTAATGATTTATAAGATTTTACATGTAAAAAAATCCAATATTGTTTTCAGAATACCCATAAGGAGTTCTTCATTCGAAAGGAAATTTATCAAGCCAATCAGGTGTCCATAGATGCCAGGAGGTGCAAAGAACTAGAACAAAGGCTCCACGATGAACAGACCAGACACCAAAAGTTGATTAACGGTTAGTATAATAAATATTTTACATTGATTTTTCTTCAAAATATGATATATACTTTTAGGTTGTATCATACTTAAAATATTTTGCATAAATCTTTAAAATGTAATGTATTTCAGAAAATCCAAAAACCTTAGCAGTTGAGGCAATTGTAAATAAAAAAAATAAAAAATAGTTTATGGTTATTTTAATTTTGAAAAGTATTAATGTCTTTCATTTTTTTTTCTGTATTTAATTTAAAGTTATTACAAAACAACATTTAAAAAAAAAATTATTTTTAAGATATTACCACAGATTAGGTGAAATCTATTCTATTCTATTACTTTCTGAATCATAACATAATTTTAATTTAATTTATTAAAGCAGAATACTTTGCTGAGAATCTTGATGCCGAAAAATTGAATTTGAAACAAATAGTTATAAGTTATAACTTATAACTTTTAAGTAATTATAAGAACTAAAAGTTTTGAAAAGAGCGATAGAATGGCAGCACTTTGGGCTCTAAAGGGCTCTAGGGTAACCGGCAAAATCTTGGTCTTCTCACTAGAAAGTTTACAATAAAATGTTTTAATGAGTAATTGTTTTAAGATATTTATATATATTATAAATATTATTAATAATTATAAAATTACATGTTTAATAAATAATGTACTGGCCAATGGGTTAGAGACATTGAAATATTAAATGTTTTAAATAATGTTACTGACTACCATTATAGCAATTAATAGATGTTTTGCTGAATGTTTAATAGCTGTTTAAGAACTATCAACCCAGAGAAACAAAATCTGGAAGTAGATCAAATGGTATAGCTACTTACAAATAAAGAAATATTATTGGAATAGCTCATATTTAGGAATTAGTGAATCTTAATTTTTTTAAATTTTAATCATGTCAAAGTTTTATTTTGAGTGTCATAAATAGGTTTTTGATTAGTGATTAGTACTGATTTCTTTAAATGGCTGAAATTTATTATTAATGTCTGAAACAGTTTTTTGTTATATTATTTTATAAACTTAGTATAAACTATACTCTGTCTCAAAAGATAACAATCACTTTTTGTGGATCAAAAATTATTTGATTTGTCGAGAACATGTGGATCACGCTAACACAGGGTCGTTGATTGAAGATGTGCAAAACTGATGAAAATTGGTTGGCCGACTGATTATTCTCTTTTAAGATAGAATATAATATATGAATGTAGAAAATAGAAAACTTATCTTGAAAAAAGTATCTTAGATGAAAAACATTTAATAACAAAATTAATTGAACTATGTATCTAATGACCACGATGATGAATTGGAATAACTACTGAAGAAGTTTAAAAGGATCATAATTTTTAATCTTCAGGCTTTAGTGCTAGAGATATTTTGTCATTTAATCTATAGTATCGCCATTGATTAAATATATAGTGTTTAGTATATTTAACCAATGATATCCCACAACAATTTATTTGATTTAACTAAATTGTGTTACCGAGTATACATTGATTTAATTATCTGTGTATATTCTTTTAAATTTAGCTGTATGGGATGACCACCAGTTAAAGATTGATACGGTGCACAAATTATTGCGGTCATCACAAGATAAACTCGAAGAACAAATTGAGATGAGAAATCAACAAGTTAGTGTTACCTTATATTTTATGTATCTTTTATAAAAAAAAACTCAATACATATTGATATTATTTTTTTTTAGAATAAACAACTCACGAGTGCTGATATGATTGCCAAAGAACTTTTCATCGAAAATGCTAAACTGATATCAATGATTCATAGCCTCCATACACAAATTGACTGTTCATAAAATTATAATTCTGTGTAGCTGGTTAGGTTTTTCCCCTGTTAATTATTTTTGAAAATACTGTGCAACATTGTGCAGCTTATTTTACCAACATTTGTAGCTTTAAGGACTTTAACATTGTGAGTTTTTTAAAGTGTAGATCTTTATTTTTTTTTTGCTCCATTTTGTATTACCATTGTTTTTTATAATTAATAATAAGTTTAGTGTGTAAATTTTTCCTAAGCATAAAAACAATGTCTTAAATAAGGAACTTATTATATAAGTGCTCATCCTAACGAGCCATTATATTACGACAGGGTAATTTTAAATTGACTAAAATATCCAAAATAAAAAATAAAAACAATGAATATTATTGTATTTTAGTCAAACTAAATGTAGGTTAACAATATTGTACTATTTTTTTATTATGTATTAATGATGCAACTTTTGTTATGTTTACTGTTTATTTTAGGTTATAATATTAGGTACACCAATCTTTTGTTTATTGTATATATTGTTATTTATTGTATTGTATATAACATTTACTATTTATTCATTAGTCAGATTCTCCTAGTTCATAGTTCTTTAATTTTTATAAACAAACCATTTTCTTTCTCTAACCTAAAATTGGCTGTAATTGATAAAAATCTAATGCAATCTGTCTGATGGCTATTTTTGCAGTTACTAGTAATTTAATGATCGTAGCACTATATGATTTTTTTTTTTGATTTTTCATAATATATATTAATGTATTTTTTTCACCAATTTTTCATATCTTTGTATACGATTCTTAGTGTAGTTGGATTTGATAATTTGGAGATGAATTAATTCAATTGATAATTTGAATATTACTTCTAAGTCATTTTGTATGTGACTTTTATCTTAATCAACACACACGTTTAATATGTCTAGTCATTTTTATAAACTTAAATCAGCTTTAAAGTAAAAATTGTACCAGTACAGTTTTTATTATAACAAATACTAGTTGAAATTTAAGCATTTCTTGTAGGTACACAGAACGGATATAGATACTAGTATTAAGTTGAATTAATATTATTTGCATATTATCATATATCAATATTTCAATATTACCCATGAATCATATATTTTTAAATTACAAAAAAATAACTGAAATCGTTAAACTTGGTAATTTAATATGTCATTTCGTCCAAATTTGAACTTTAAATACTTATAAAAAAATTGTGCCTATGTATTTTTAATATTTTTCAAATACTGTTGTAAAAATATATCATGAGACTTGTATTAAACTTCCAGCTTTTTGACCCGATGAATAAAATAATATTAAAATTTAGAGAAAAAAATTGTAAATTGAAAATTTCCGTATACAGCTCAAAACGAGTTAAAATATTCTCAAAATGTTATGCTGTAAAGAAAATGCTAATATAAACATTCAGTGAAATTTTCATGTACCTTTCTACAAACATTCGTTTTTTAATTACAACAAAATAAGAAGATCGCTGCATGAGTTATCCAATGTTGTAAACATTTTAACTTCAAACGTTCATCAAAATGTAATTTGACGTTCCGGTAGAGATTTTTTATTTGATACAGTGCTTAAAAAAAAAAAAAAAAATTATGACTTATTAATATTTGTAATATTTTTTAACTGCTACTGTAACAATATGAGGGATTTAAATAAAATTTTCAAGTTTTTTGCCGAACGAATAATTTTTACTAACATTTTTGGGAATAAAAAAAATGTCCGTAAACAGCTCAAATATTTTAAAAAGTTTATAGTGTATGAAAATTCAAAATTATTTTACAGTTGTTCTTCGACCGTTATGTTTTATTTATTATTTAATATTTATACAAATTATTAACGATAATTATTTTGATTACAGCTGAGAACACTTGGTGTGCACTTTATTATCTATTTACATAATTTCGTTGTATTCGTATATACCGGACATTGTGTATAATAATAATATGCTTATTATAATTTATACGATATCCAGCGTTATGTGTACAACACTATATGTATATGGATAATTGATAACTTTTTATCTGTGTACAGTAAAAAATATGGAATACAGGATACGATTCTATGTGAGACAGACTACACACATTGTATTAATCGTGTTTGTACAGTAACACGCTCAACTATTTATAGGCAATAATATTATAAATATACCGTGGAGCGAAATCTACAACGAATTTTTCGGAACGTCGTCTGAAATATGTTTCAAATTTTGGCATATTTACTCGCCTTGTCGGTGTCCAGTCTGCACGGTCTACTGCAGACCATTAACGGTAGGTACCTAGTACCCTAGTACTTATAATAGTGCACCAGTTGCAGTCGGTCTGGCTAATGATTGGGCCCCGGGCAAAAACATTTTGTATGTGCCCTTTAACAAAAAATAATTTTTTACCTACCTTTGTAATTTTATTTTCCTTGTGCAATCAATATCATAACTATAACTATATAACATAGTGTCCAATAATCTCATAAATGTGGTACCTAATAATTATTAGATGGAATTCTTTTATTTTAAATTTATTCAAAATAATACAAATAAAATTGTGTATAGGTACCTACAGCTTTTATAAAATAGAATGTCACAATTTGATAATTGTTTTGGTAAAAAATATTCTATACTTTTTGATGATTAAATAGATACAAAATTATCAAAATTAATATAAATATAGGTAATAATACCTATACCGTATGTTGGTTAATATTGGAAAGTCAGGAGCTCTAATTCGATATATAATGCAGATATTCTAGTTAGGTAGTTATTTTTAATGTATTATACAACCAAAACTCAAAAGCCTTTTACCATGGTGTAGAAAAAAAAATATATAAAAACTTTATTTTTTATTTTTAAAAATTCAGAAATAGCCATTTTGTAGAGTTACTAAATATCTAAATAGATATATTTAGACGTTTGCACAATACTTACCCCTACGCTGACATCCTCTTATTAAGTCTTAACTTTTTGGTTTGGCCGAAAAGAGAAAGTTAATATTATAATCGGCGAGAGTAAACGATATAATATGTAGGTATACTAGGTGTCTAGGTACCTATATAAATACAGATGTATATAAATGCTCGTGTTACACTATTGAGTATATTGACATTTAAAATTTAACATATGTTATTATATTAATATTATTGACATTGATTTTCTACTATGATGAGACATATTAATAAATAATTATATTATTATATATATTTTACTCTTTTGGCGTATATGTTTCAACTCGTCGTCTTTACAAATAGGCGAACAATGTACGACCACTTTTACGGTGGGCTACGGGTATGCGAATTGGTACAACGCCACTGAAATTCCGACGACGGATGGCACAGTGATGTTCAAGTTTTACGTGCAGGCGGCAAGTGACGCACACGTCATGTTGGCCAGAGAACCATCGTCGTTCGGATACGAAATCGTTATCGGGGGCGGGTCGAACAGTTTTTGCGATATACGCAAATTCAACGGGTAGGTGCGTTTACGTGTAATTATATAGTGTAAAATTATTATTATAATGTTGTAGAAATTGTAGATAATGTTAATTTGAAGTGGAATTTAATATCGTACAATTAATTTTAATCAACCGTATAGGGAGTTAACGTCGATGGCCACCGTTAACACAGGAAAAATCCTCGACGTGTTACACCCCGTTGGTTTTTGGGTGCGCGCGTCCCAGCAATCCGGGCTAATAGAGGTCGGCAGAAGCGGCGAAAACTTGCCGTTCATTTTTTGGATGGACCCGGAGCCGATACCAGTCAAGTATTATGGCTTCAGCTCGTGGGGCTCAGTTGTTTGCAAATGGATGTTCAAGTGTAAGCCAGACCCACGAGTGACGCCGAAGATTGTAGTGCTGGATGAAATAGGTTACATATTATAATTATATTACACAATTATTATACTATATTCACAAATAAGTCGAGGAAATCATCCAATCGACATTGCATTAAATGTAATAACGATTGTATTTTTATGCAAATGAAAATGTGTTGCATTTCAGACAGAATTGATAGAGTTGATTATGCAAAGAAATTCTTGACATACATGGAACAACTCAGGAGAGACGTACTGAGAAAGCGCGGTATGTTCGGAGGCGACCCGACGACGAACGCGCAGAGAGTGTTAAACGTGGCGCTAACCAGTAACTTCAAGTTCATTCATCTGGTAAGTAGGTACTATAACAGAGCCGGCCTTAGGACAAATTTGGGTCTAGCCTAAAAAAAAATCCCCGCTGGTCTCGCTCCACCTTAAGACTAAATATATACGAGTATATACGACTGTATTATAATATTTATACATTATTGTGCTCAAATATGATTAGATGCACATGTAGGTATTTTGTTTTTGCAATAATAAACGTAACGTATTGCTGTACCTACGTTGCGTGTGATTATTAGTTTGTGTTGTTATGTTGTAGGATGTCATGACTTCTACGCTCACACTTCGGGGTATCGCCAGTTTTGTAAGTATATTTTTATATTCTAATAATCTAATGGATATATTTTCATGAAAACATCTGTTAAAACTAAATACTAGACTAATTTTTAAAGTCTCGGAAAATCTCCAACCGATCTCCCGTGTATATCAGTATATTGTATGTTGGATTGGATAGTTTTCTTATCGAGGATATATTAAAAAATATATTTTCATGGATATATATTTTACTATACAAACCTAACTTAACATAACTTAACCAGACATCAACAGTTATGTATATTATGTAATATTTAATATATTATTTTGAGGGCAGGAATGGACGGACAACAGTATCCATTGGAACCCTCAAGACTATAAAAATATTTCCAGATTGCATTTATCGAACTACGAACTATGGCAACCCGAACTCGTACTACACAAGTATAATATATTATAAATTAATAAAAATATATATTATAATAGAATATTATATACAAGCTATGAGGATAAGTTATACTGTAATAAACATTTTGTAATCATTTCCGCTCTCTGTAGCGCCATGGATCCGGCCAAGAGTATGTTTTCTGAATCAAAAGTGTCCGTTGACAGCAACGGCAATGTCACATGGAGACCTAAATTTGACATCAGAACCAAATGTGACATCGACTTGACGTCGTGGCCGTGGGATAAACACAAGTGCACCATACTGTTGAGTACTTGGTCGCATAAAATATCCAATGTCTTCTACGAGATCAAAGAGAACCAAAAACCCGTAAGTAATCAAGCTGGACAGAGTATAGTTGAGGTGCGCCTCTGTTGGTGTACCATAACAATACATTATATTATGACGTGTAAAATATTGAGATGTACGGCGTATGATATTTTCCACTATACACACGTAGGAATGTTTTCAAGTGTCTCATTCGGATTGGAGACTCGACAGGATGACGAGCTCGTACGTGGAAGACAGCACCCCGTGGGACGATATCGTGGCATCTATCAACAACGTTGACAGTAGTCCTGCAGACGACGTTCCCCCGCAATATTCACTGCAGCTCGTGGTGGAAATATCAAGAAATACGAAGATTCTCGAGAAACTGTTTTACGTCCCGTTAATACGTATGATTTTTCATTTTCATTTTTATATTATTTAACTCGAATATTATTCTTTATTTCCGATTACTTTGCCGGATCACCTATATCATTACACGATTGTTATAATTATTCATTGGATCAGAACATGAACAAATTTAACTGAAATCCTTTAGATTTGCCGGAAAAAATGTTATAATGAAATGAGATTATAATAGATTTTTATTTTTTTCAGTGATCAGTTGTGTATGGCTGTCATCTTTCGGTATAATGCCGAATTCCTCATCAAAAATCACGACAATTTCTGTGTCAATTATACTTTCAATATTGATCATTGTATACATGACGAAGTATGTACCGGTTTTCGATGAATTTCCACCAGACTTGAGTAAGTAAAATATTTTATATTACTCGTTTAATTATAGCCAAGTAATCCGTATATTCGTCTAAATATAATTGTAATTAAATGTAATTTCAACTAAATTATTTACTTTACAATATCAATGTAATACATTTTATTTCGATTTCGGTTGGCTTTTTTGTTGGTAATCTTAACTGCGGGTGCCTAAATATATAATTTTTTGTTAACATTTTTTTTTTAAAAATGAATCAAGAGTGTCATACGTACATAATCTTACCCATAGATATACGACCTTAAAAAAGCGTTATAAGTAGGTATTATTGTAGGTGTTACAACTTACAACAATAAGAATCATGTACCTAGTTTCTATCAATAATATATTAAAAATTTATAATATATTTTGAATGAATAGGTAATGAATACCATATTTGTTTAATTAGTTTTAAGTCATACACTCATACCCATACTTATGTACCCATTCAATTGTTTTAAGGGTGTATTTTGATATTTTGGACATACGAGGTTAAGTATCGTATTTGTGTTCATAAAAAAAAAAAAATTCAAGGTCATATTACCTTAGAATGTTGTAGCTTAGAAGTTAGAACAATATCATGGGAGAGCGAGACCAACAACAACAATAATAATAATATTAATATTATGATGACACGGCGTATTGAATAGACTAATTAGCTACACCACTGTCGTAACCCATGATAGGTATAATATTATGAGGAAAAATGTTTTTATTTTATCATAATATTCATCACTTATAATATAATTAAAAATATGAATCATAACATATCATAAAATCCAAGTAATGCGTTGGACATTTTTTTTTCCAGTGCTTGGATATTTGAAACTTATCCTCCTGATATCGATGGACGCTTTCATTTCGTCTCTGCTCATAACGGTGCACAATCGCAAAAAGACAATCGGTCATCCTCCGTTTGCGTTAACTAGATTTCTGACCACTCCCATTGTGACAAAACTTATGGCATTACCAAAATTGGATTCCCCACGGACCCTCGTCTACAACCAGTTGGACCACAAACTCCACACAGGACACGATACCACAACCACCCTATGGGATATCGTCATAGTCGCTTTTGAGCGTATAATATTCATAATGTTTTTCACGATCACCGTGACCGTATTGCAGTCGGTCAAGATTTCTTTTACGGCTCTGTTTTGATCGATCTTAACAGTATTAATTGTATAATATAACGGCGAAATGTATACGTTGTAATAACAGGTGTATCATGTAGTCACAGCAGTTGCGTATTAATTATGATTTCCTCGAGGAGGGAGACTGGGAGAGAGGCCTTGAGTATGAAAATTTACTCTTGTGGTTTATGATAAAAAAACACAGTATTATAAGATATAGGTACCCATAAGAACAAAACTTAATGATAGATTTCTATCAAACACTAGCCAACACTATTGATTTAACAGTGAATAATTTGTATTTATATATAACTAACTCTATTCTTTTATTTTTTAAACTTAAACTATTTACTGGGCTGATTCAGTTTTATAAGAAGCATTAAAGTTATAATATATAAGTTTAATGATATATAGTCAAGTTGTTAACAGAACGGGGAGGGGGGGGGGGTACGAATAAAGTTTTCACTGTTATATAAATCGAGTGATTCTGTTCTTTCTTAATTATTAGTTATTTACTCACTGTTTTTGATTTGTATCACACATAAATCAAGGTAGATACCATTTCAAACAAATGTCCCGAGTATAATGTTTATCCTCCTTTTTGTTTATCCTACCCACCGGTAAATACGCCACTGATTGACATACGTGTATTATGTAGCTAGGTAATAAACTCAAAAATTCATATTATATACATTTTACATTTAATATAAAATAAATACACATCGATGATAATTTATTGGAAGTTAGAATAATTACATAATTATTATTTATACATATATATATATATATATTAAAATGAATAAAACCTAATAACTCAATGTTTGTATACAATATCGTTGTGGAAAACATTCCACGATGAGTAAAACCGTTTTAAATCGATACTTCATCGCTCTCCGGTTTGAAAGGATCTACTGAAGGTTCTAAATTAACAATGACGCAACTAGTATCCCACAACTGTGCGCTGACCTCTTCGTCTTTGGCCACAGGTTCTGGTTCTAGTACTTTGCAGTCGCTAAAAATTAAAAAAAAAATTCATTCACACGTAATAACCGTTATATATATATTATTAAAGGGGCCAATATTATAGGTTATGTATGTATATAAACAAAAATAGAGACAGTTCGAACCCTTGAAATATGAGACGAGTCTACACAATATTTATGCGCAGTTGGTATATAAAATTGACTAAAAAAAAGTACAGAAGATAATGTAATATTATTGCATCACATAGGCAAAACTAGGGAATTTTTTCTGGGGACCTAGAATTGTATTAGTAGCACAGAACCTGATAATTGATATACTAAAATATGATGAAGGAATTGGGGGGGGGGGGTTAAGGATAAAATCGGAAGGGCTTAGCATTTAGCACCCCTAGTCTCCTTAATTGCGTGCTTTTATGTTGCGTCATCAATCACACCTGTAATATAAACCGGTTTCGCTGGCACATTTCTCGTCCAGAGCGCAGTATAACGTGGTCTGTGCACCCTGTTGGGGTGTCTTGACGGCGATTTTGGTGAAACTGTTGTACAGCCACGATGCGCCAGGAAAGATGGTCTGATCGACATACCGGCTGAGTTCGGTGTGAACGATGCCTGGATTGACCGCGTATACCGTCACTCCGGTACCTATACAGTATACATTATAATAAAAACTTTTGGTATATTTTTCGTTTACGAAATGCACTTTTGTGGTCCACGTTCCGAACGGTTAGGAACTTACCATTTAAACGTTTGGCCAGTTCCACGGTAAACAAAATGTTGGCCAACTTGGAGCGGCCGTATGCCCCGCTGGGAGTGTAATCCTTGTCCAGGTTTATGTCATCGAAATGCATTTTTTTATCACCCCCTATGGGATAAACATCATCAGAATATTACATTTTACTTTCAAATTTGGTATATGTTGTTGAAGGGATTGCAAACGGTCAGTTATTTCACCAAGAATGTACCAATCTTTTGTCATCTTTTGATGTGAATTGTGATTATAATTTTAAAAAGTGATTTTAATTTTTATGTCAACTTCACATCAATCAGGCCACTTTTTTAAAATGCTGTTCCTCAATTCCTGTACATTTTGTGTGAATATTTAAAATTTCATAAATTTTAAATGTTGATTATTCGAAATTTAAATTAAAAATCTTAAAAAGTGGCCTGATCAATCCCAAAATTAAATCAGTTTTCAGAAGTCTGATACAAAAAGACGGCATACACTTTAGGTCCCATTATACCATTATGCACACAGGTATTGAATATCTCTTTCCAACAGTGGTGACACTTGACACATTAGCAGGGTATGGGAGACTCGCAGTCGACATATTATATTAAAAAGCTTATGATCTAAATGTGCGTACATAATTCAAATGATGGGGAATTGTAAATGGGTCATGTATGCGGGTGTTGTAAATTTTCGCGTGAATCGTGATCATTAGTGTGTGTTACTGTAATCACTCAGTATCAGTTCATGTATAAGTATATGATTTAGATAAGCAATCTCCTTAAATTTAAAATTGTACACATTTAGATGATTAATAAAACCGCAGGGGTATCACAATATTTATTCAAATGAAAATTTGTAGATACTATACACGGATAACGAATATATTATAACTAAAATTTCTCAAAATACCTGGCAATGTTATAAATATAGGAAATAGGTAATATAGTAATAGTTTTTTTATAGCAATAGGTATAGGTCTGGAATAACTTAGCAGTACCTATTTAATCGTTATTTTACTACTTAGTAGCCTGTCGCTATTGATAATATAATAATTAAAGTATTATATTTTCTAACCCAATAAGGAAATAAAATAATTGTACGTAGAAAATAGAAATAACATAACTTTAAACTGGGGTAGGATTTGAATCGTAAAATAATATTTGTATTTATCTATATATAATATAAGGGTAACAGGTAACTGGGTAAGTATAAGATCTTAAGACGTCGATGCGGGAAGAACAGTATACTATCAAAATTGATTATAATACAAATAATACAATTTACGTACATTTGTGAGCCAACGAAGTCACGTTGATTATCCTGGCTGGACCTGACTTCAGTATTCTGGGCAGTAGCAAGAGTGTAAACAGAAAATGACCCAAATGGTTGGTTGCCAAGTGAAGTTCGATTCCGTTCTCCGACAACGTTTTCGGACACATCATTATACCTGCGTTCAAATTGTAAGTACCTACTGTTATTGATTTAATTTTTGGATAAAAATATATTAAATAATATTATTATTGTCGTTGGAACGTGAAATATCGAAAATCACAGAAACTTATGAAATATATTACAAACCTATATGATGTTCATAACAAGACTCACCCGCATTGTTTACTAGAATATCGATTCTTTTCTCCGAGTGCAATATCTCTTTGGCGCATTTTCTCACGGACGCCAAAAATGACAATTCCAAATACTTGAAAACCAACTCTCCGACGTTATTATTTCCTTCGGTCTGATTTTTTATGCTGTCAATCGCGTCTTGTGTTCTGGACGCGCTTCTACACGCCATTATCACCCGAGCGCCTAAATTGACAACAAAATTATTGTGGTAGGGAATACAGGTCATTAGTAAAATGCAAAGGCTCATACATCCATGAATTTGCATACCAATCATGCTAAGTAGTATTTAATGCTAGATGACAAAGAAATCCATTTCAAGGTTACATATGGTTAAGAATGTGAAGTTTTACTTTGCATATTTATGCGTTTTCCCATTTTATTGGGCATATTCTTCATAATTTTGATATCCTTATTGATATTATTATATGAACGTACATTTTTTTATTAATATACTATAAAAAATCCAATAATTTATATTTGTCCACTGTGTAAAATGTATGGGAGTTTTCACAACTTAAAATGATTAAAAATAAAACTTTTAAATTAAAAATAGATATTTCTTGCTATTTCAAAAATTGTTTATGATTTCATCTTTTTGTAGTTTTAGATTTTTAGCTCATATAAATGCATATTTCTGAAATTTTTACAACACCTTTCAATGCCAGTTTTTAGTACATTAGTGAATGCTTATTTAGACATTTTTTGGGCATGAACTTACGAGCCCCAATAATATGTATATTTTTATACTGTTACGAAGACAAATCTTTTCGCACAGCTAAAATGTAAACAATAATTCATACTAAAATACAATATATCTAATATATTTATATATTATATGTATTTTCTCATCAATTTGAAAATAATAAAAAAAAGATTTATGTTTGCACCATTAAAAAAAAAATACTTATTCGATCGACTGTAATAAAATGAAACTAATAAAAATTTTCACCTGTACCTACCTACACTATAATATACTGAAATGATGCGTTGGATCTCCATAATACATCGTTTGATTTATTTAACGAATATCCCACTATAAATTACAATACATTTAGTAAGATTTCAAATTTTTAGAAAAACGATATAATTGACTTCCAAATCTTAATATATTTAGTAGCTATATATGAATTATTTGTTGATATATTATAATATTGTTACGAACTGATAATAACAGTTTTTTTTTTAATTTTACGAGACAAAAAATACAAAGTTAAATGTTACACGCTTACACATATATGTTTGAACTTTTCAAGTATAGTTTTTGTAATCATCAAATAGGTGTACAATTTAAACGGTAATAATTGTTAAAAAATGTGTACCTTTTGTGTATATTTTATAGAACATAGAAAAAAGTAAAAACACTTTTGTGTTAATATAAATTACCTATATAGTAATATTATTATATAGGAGCTAAAGATTAGAGCGGCGATGAGTGTATATCGCACTTACCTCTCTTATAGAATTCCATGGCCGTTTCTTTTCCGATTCCTGTGTTACATCCTGTCACGACGACCGTTTTCCCGTCGAGTCGGCGCGTTGACGTACAGCGATTCGGTAAAAAATACTCCATGCTGAAATGATACCATACCAGCTGCAGTGGTTTAAATATATTAATATAAACTAATACTATATTATATTAAACTAAGTAGAGAGAGCATATTTTATTATTGATATTATGATAATATGTATATTATATAAATAGTATATAATATGCCACAGTAATATTTTATACGTCGTCATGTTTGTGTTGCATGTAGTAATTCGATATTACAGTATTATATATTATAGTAGATACGCGTTTATAAAAATATATTGCGACACAATAATATGAGGTTCGTTTTTTTAGTTGTGAATTTCATATACCTATATATATACATATATATATATACAGAGTGATTCATTCACCGATCACGCTTATCCCCGTTTTCCTTTGAAAATTATAATAGATAGGTAGGTATATTTAAATTCTTATTTTTTGAAATTATATGTTTATACCTACCTAAAGAACATATTTTTAAATATATATAGATTTTCTATAGGTACCTATACCGTTTAAGGCAGTGGTTCCATTTAAACTATTATTCCATCGGGATACATAAAGCTTTATAGATATATAAATCGATATTCAAACAAATATTTATTCTGAGTTATTAAACTTTAAGGTTATAGTTAAAGTAAAAATAACCTTAAAAATATATGTATGGTATAACCTACCTACGTGTCTATAAATATGCCACATATGATAAATAAATAATTATTTAACTCTCAATACTAAGAATTATAAGTTAAGTTTATGATATAAGGCTTAAAAAAATGGTTGGGGTGCTATTTTAAAATTATAGTAATATTAATATTAGTCTTGAGTTCATGCATTTTAATAACACAGAAAAAACTCGTTTGAATTAGATTTAGTTGAAAATGTTCAAATATTAGAATATGAATAAATGCATATTAATATAGGAAAATAGATATAGATCGTGGAAGAGCATTCGACGTTACGTCTTTATGAATCACTCTGTAGCTGGTATATAATATTATATTATTGCCCATACCCATCCTTTCTATAGGTACATACAACATACTATAAGCTGATATTGTACTAACACCATATTTTTTTTTACGTAATGTTTACTTAAGTTATAGGTAATTTTGTTTAAACTGGGTTATACTGAAATTTTAATTTTTCACATATTTTATAGGTATTTACATTATAGGATTGATTCAAAATTTGTAAAATAAAATAAATCTCACTTCTTGCTTTTACCTACATGTGCATTGTGCATATAATTAACTTTCATATTCGAATAGTTATACTTCCACATATAATGAGAAAGTGTACTGTTTTTTTTAACAAAAATACCTATACATCTGTATAGTGTATAGAGATAAAATCAAACTTGGTCAAAACCGATTTAATAATTTAAAGGTATGTACTCGTTAACACTTGTTAATATTTTATGAAATACGTACCTTTTATGTTATGACTTATGACACTTGAACTGCGTGTATAATTCGATAGACGATGAGATTCCTAATACAGTAATACTTACTCAAAATGTGTCGTAGTTCAACATTTTTTTAAATAATAATATTTTACTTTTATATAATATTATATAACAAGTTAACAATATTGTGTTTTATATTGTCGAATGATGATTATAGATTACTGGATAATAAAGTCACTATCGAAAAAAAAATATTTATGAAAATATTTTTTAAAACTTTACTCGGGACCTCCATTTTTAGTCATACCAACCGACTACTTCACTACTAAAATGTTACTATAAAACTAAATTAATTTTTAACACAATGAAGGTATATACCGCGCTTATTTTAGTACTAATCGCACTAATGGCTGATGCTAATTGCTAATAGCTGATGAACGTTAAATTAATAATTATATCGACGTAAAAAGAAAAAAAATAGTTAGGGACAAGGACACACGCGTGACGCCTATTATAACAATGGGTAAATTATAATTTATCGCTATGATTTTTTTTCTATTTAATTGTGTGACTTAAAAGTTACAATTATATTTCTGCATATAATAATATTAGGTATTTACACTTTACTCAGTGATATTATAGGTAACGTTTAAATATCATACATATTATATTGATACTATAGAGACATAGAGTAGTCCGAATGAAAACAGCGTTATTGGAATAAGGGTCATAATTCATTTTAGGCATTAAAATATATAATGTGTGATGTGCGTGTGTGTGTGTAGAGCGATAATGCAATTTATGTAAACAAAGTATAGGCAATAATAGGCAATTATCCTCCAAGTTATAGGTTAACCCACGATATCGGGCACACACGAATTGCGTACCTACCAAAACAGGTAAACAAACCTTTTTGGACGAATTGCGTCCCGGATGCAATTTGTGTTACCTTTTCATCCACAGTTAATTATTATAGGTGGTTCCTAAAGTGATATTGTCATAATAAAGATATGTCAGGTTGTATAAAAAATTTAAACTGTAAAAACTCATAATATGAATTGTTAAAATTACATATTTATATCAAAATTTAAATAGTAAAATATAATGACATAATATAAATGGTCATAATCACATATTTATAAAAATAAAAATTGAAACTGTAAAAACATAATATTATAATTTAAATCGTCATAATAACATATTTATAAAAAAATTTAAATCACTGGGACCACTTATAATAATTAACTGTAGATGAAAAGGTAACACGAATTGCGTCCGGGACGCAATTCGTCCAAAAAGGTTCGTTTACCTGACTTGATACGCAATTCGTGTGCATCGACGATATCATCAACGGTAGTGCGGTACATAATGTCTTATAATATAATATCTAAATTGTATTGCTAAATTATAGCGTCGTGCAGTACCTACTTAAATAATATAGGTAAATAATTACAAACATTATTTGTAACATTTTTATTAATTAATAATTATTAAATCATACAATTTTCTAGTTTCCCAAACTGGTGTGAGTGTCACGCTTTAAGTGGAAGAGGGCGCAAAAGCACATTATTATTTATTTCTACCTTTATTTTATTATTTGTGGCTCGAAAGCGGTTTAAAAGGGGGTATAACATCTTCAATATTTGGTGACCTCGTTAAAAGTCTCTAGTTATGTAGGGGTTCTAAGTATCAAATTAGTATAACTCCTGGTGGACAAGTTACACGATTAGCTCAAACCGGTTACAACTAAAATAAATTGTGTATCAAGTTAAAAAAAAAAAAGATACTTTGGAAGTTTGTTACAAGTTATAGTTACAGTAATAACTTTGTTATTCATGTTTTAACAATAATTATGACATTACTTAATACTTGTTTGTATGAGAGGTTTATGACAAAAACTTATTAGGTATAAACAGTAAGTAAGTTATAACTAGAATTTAAATGTAGAGGTATTAACATTTAAAATTATTAAAACACTGCAGATAGGTTACAAAATATTAAAAAATGTTAACTAATATGTATGGTTAGAGCATATTAAATAAATAAAATATATAAACACCAAATGGCAAACTATACTAATATTGTGCTGACACGAAATATGGATAACACACTTATCTATACGCATAGTCATACGAACAGTATACTATTATAGTTTATAATATTATATAGGTACGCCAATATTTTGCAATATTGTCATAAAATAAAATAGGACATTTATCACTTATAAGTTATAATAATAATAATGGTTATTTTTGTAAATTTGTAATTTATAAGGTGAGGAATGAGGTGACTACTGAATGGTGATGATAGTTCAGCTTATGAAATAATACGGAGGTACCTATAAGGCTATATATAATATATGATCAAATTATTCTGTTCAAACGTTAAATAAATATGCAATAATTACATAAATATTTTTTGAGAAAAAGAACCAATTTTCATATAATTAATTTAAAGTAACAATTAAATTTAAATTTAAATTTACTTTAAATTGCGTTCATAACTGATGAGAAGTTACAAGTCACAAATGTAACTAGGATACGTAACTTTGATACGTATAACTGATTTGAGTGATTTCTGTTTAAACCTACTTAAATATTCAATTTTCAGTGACCAGTTAATACTTTCTACACCTATGATAACAGTGGAGCAAGATTCAGATGTCGAAAAATTAAATGTGAATAACCACTGTGGCACTGTGCAACTTTTTGAAGGGTTAATCTTTTTAACAATCACACGGATATGATGATACGGTATTGGACATTATAGTATTATAAATCTTTTTTCTCGAAACATAAATTTATCTGTGTTTTTAATTAATAATATTTATATCTATTTACTGCAGTCTGCAATATGTTAATTTATATGTATTACGCTGCTATAACCTAGGTACCTGGTACATATAATTTATATATTATGAAAATTTGTTGATAACTGATAAGCAATTTGTTATACCTAATTATATTATAATTTATAATCATAGCTTACTACGCACTGTAAAATAATAATGTAAATCTCTAAATCACCTATTCAAACATAGTGTTAAAAATTAAAAATTACAATCGATGTATAATTTAATACAATTATTTTAATATCATTGGTAGGTGTTTTGTCGTAGATAGGCAAATAGTGTAATATAGATACTATTCTTATTATACTTATTATAACCTACCTACTGGTCCTACTGACTTGTATTGCGAAATCAATAAAACAAAACTATGATTCAATTTATTGTTAAAGATAAAAGACAAATGATTATATATTATATAGCTTACCTTAATAAGTTAATATTCAATAATCTTCGTATACTTCTAACCCACGCTTTGATAATATTGTAATGTCGACACCCGTTCGTTCGTTCGTATATATAATATGGTAAATTGGTATACTAATTATTAATGAAGTTGTGAAAATTATAACGCACACAATAATAACATGTACATTATACTTTTACGAGCGTAACAATGCCGTGTAAACTATTGATTCGACGATATTTTTCAATGTTAATATTATAGTATTATACTGCACAAAACGACGTTTTATTTTATAATATCATTCCACCAATACATTTTACATTAGCGCATGCGGACGATCGATGAAAAGTATAACGGGAGAATGATTAACCATCACCATAGTCCATAATAATAATATTATAATATATTGATTGCCGGTGTGTATGAATTATAACGTGAATTTAGATACGAAACAACAGAAGATAAGCGGTGACCGGACTAAATAATATAATATTAATATTGTTATTATATATTTATTAATATATCACACCGTCGTCGATTATTATTGGAAGAGTAATAGCATATAGCTTAATTCACTTTAAGCGTATTATATCATAATATAATATAGGTAGATATATTCAGAGTCAGATCGTTGATGAGTGTACACTGTACAGGAATCGGTCAAAGGTTGCTTTTAAATACTTAAGATTAAAGGTAGGTATTTTTAATTTTTTTAGTAGGTAATTACCTATACCCACAATAGTCTTAATATTAATTTATAGCTCATATTGGAATAATTCAATAATAATTATTGCATTCTATTCATATCATCAACATAAATTTATATACTTATACCCATTGCAGATTAGTGATTACTGCAACCGTCGTCACTAGAACTGTAATGCTAAATAGATAATTAATATAATAATATATATTATTTTAACAATAACTCTTATCGAAAAGAATAATATTATTATGACTAATATTTTAAAATAAAATAATTTATTATAACAACTTACAGAGAATATTTACCATGGTACATGGATCACTATACGTTCCCATAATACGTATTCCTTTAAAATATACTTATAAATCGATATTTGATTTATATGACAATAGATATCACCTGCGAGTAAAATTGCTCAATGCTCTTTACAATTTAGGGATCAAGTTTTTGAGATATAAGTATTAAATATTTTAAAATTATATATTATTTGAATGTAATATAATATGAACGTATCTGCGCACGGATAAAATGTTGCTGATTTTGATATTTCTTAAAAAAAATTTAACTAGGAGTTCAAGAAAAGAACATATGATTTATTCGTAGATCTTATATACTCAGTTTAAGGTATATCGTAAAAATTTACTTATTGGTCATAGAATACATATTTATTGCCACAGACAACCTGCTAACCGGGTGATGTAAACTCAAATTTTAATTCCGAGCACGCAATACTAAAATACTTTGCAAATTCATTTTCCATTCAATCGGCATTAAACATTCATTATTTAATTATATTTGAACTATATCTGTAACTATTGCATTTGAAACTAAACATATAATAATTCGTTTGTTACATATTAATATAATTTAATTACTAATTTAATCGCTGTGGCAAGAATATAATTTCAAATAAAATACAAATTGTTAATAGGTATAAATTAACAAACCGACATGAAAATGTATTTTTCCCTTTTTTCCTGTGCTTTAATAATTTGTTTATAGTTATAAATAACTTAGTCTTGATTCTTTTAACCACCATATTAAAATGATTATCATAAATAATATGTAAGTCTAATAATTTACATAAATTAAAATCTGCAGTGTTATAAACTAATAAAACTAAATATTTTCAAACTTATATGTATAAATATTATAAGTTATAACCATTAATATATCTTCACCAAATGTATACGAAATGTTTAGTCTAAAACATATCTTATCATCTTAGTATAAATGTGCATAATACCATTAAATGAAGAAATATTATTTTGAATTGGTCCTGAGTTTTTTAAATCATCAAGATGTGTTTAAATAGATTCCACTTTTTCCTAATGTCCACTTTATTACTTAAAAGTCTTCTAAGTTCATTTTTGACTAATATCTAATGTTAATATTTGTGGAGGAATTCATTTTGAAACTCTTCAATATCTTTATAACATAGGTAGTTAAAATTAAAGCATTCGAAACCGAACGCCAAAATCAACTATGGTGCACGTACTGTTAGTACAATATTAAATAATAATGTATTCAAAAATGAATGGTGAGTTTTAAATAATATATTATTTTAGTTATAAATGTATACATTTATGCCGTCACAGCTCGCAGTCATGGATTATGGACAAGAGCACCACCGACTATAGTAGTATAGTACTAATATCCCCCGGAAAATTTTATAGAACATGACGTGCTAAACTGTGCAACTATATTATGGTATTTGAAACTTAATAAAAGAGGTGAGATAATCTTCCACGTTGATGTCATTTTTCATAATTATGAAAACGCTATTGATATGCATATTATTGATTATTCAAGCTTCACTACCTATATATATATATGAGTAATGTCAAATAATAGTATAAAAATGTATGTATACTGATTGTACTGCACTTATATAGGTACCTATATACGTGTACATTATTTGTATAGGTACTCCCAAAGAGTGATGGGTTTTAACTTTGTTAGACTATTAGATAGGTTAATCTAAGCTATTAATTGATTGAAATTTGTATGTATGTTAGTTTATGGCAAATTTTCTAAATAGATTTCTATCATTTATAGATTTATTGATAATCGACATAAAAGCCAATACACATTTGAATAACCGGGTGCCAAATAATATTAAATGTTATTTACATTAACAGTTTAATATATATTGTATATTGTACCATTTGTTTTACGCATAAAATATCTTTTGGTATTGGTAAAACAAAAGCAGTTTAACCGTTTAACGCAATCCCATCCAAACGAAAATAGTATAATATTTAAATTCTGGTCGGTCCACAGATCACGGTATCATTGACTGACGGACGGAAAATAAACAATAAAGTACCTATTTGACCTGTAAGTTTTCATTCAAATTATTGTATTTGTACCGATTGATAGTTCAAGTAGTTACAACCTACCGGCTACCAGCTAGGCAACCACATTTTCCAAATTCCTTTGTTTGCTTAAATGGGGCCCATACAAAGACAAGCACGATTTAGTGTCGTGATTCGTGAACAGTGTCGAGAAGTTGTAGTATGAGTAAATGGCTATATATTGTATTTAATAATATCTACATGATTCATATAAATAAAAAAAAAATTTTGAAGGAGAACGTAGGGGCCCGCAGGAAAATACTTTTTAAGGAGCAGGAAAAAAAAATTTAGAAAAATTTTAAATGACACGAGATTGTTTATGTTTAAAAATAATTGTAGAAATATCCACAGGATTAAAATTTATAAAAAAAATTTGGAACAGAAACGTAGGTGCGGGCAGACAAATACTTTTTCAGAAGCAAGAAAAATATTATCATTACACCAAGTTGTTTATGTTTAAAAAATCTATACCAGAATATCAACAAGATTTAAATTGAGTAAAAAAAAAAATTGGAAGAGGAATGTTGGAGCCCGCAGGCAAATACTTTTTAAAGAGTAAAAAAAAAAATTTACATGTCACCTGCAGGTTGTCGATGTTCAAAAAATTGGTAAAAAAATATCTATAAGATTTAAAATGATAAAAAAAAATTTGGAAGAGGAATGTGGGAGCCCGCAGGCGGTTATAAGGAGCAAGAAAAAAAAATTAATATGGCACCAGGTTGATTATATTTAAACACTTGGTTTAGAAATATCTACAGGATTTAAATTTACCCCCCCAAACTACCAACTAGATTCACTTTCCTATCAGAAAAGGTACTATTGAAGAAAATTGAAGCATTTTTACTGTCCTAAAAGGTGATGACAGACACAAAAAAAAATAAAAAAACACACATCATTATAAAATCAATACATTCAGCGTTCCGCTCAGAATCTAAAATTTGGAAGAGGAACGTGGGAGCCCGTTAAGAAATACTTTTAAGAAGCAAGAAAAAAATTTAGAAAAAAAAATATGGCTCCATATGTTGTTGATGTTTAAAAAAGTAATTTATCTAGGTTCTTGATGTCTAAAAAATGTTTTTTGGAAATATCTACAACTGCTTTATTAACAAAAAAAATGTTAAAGGGGAAAATGGGAGCCCGCAACAAAATACTTTTTAAGGAGTAAGAAACACAATTTAGAAAAAAATTATATGGTACCAGGTTGTTCATGTTTAAAAAATTTTTTTAGAAATATTTACAAGATTTATATGAATTAAAAACAATTTTCAAGGGAAAAAGCCTGCAGACAAATAAATCATTTGCCATATAAAGAGCCACAAAAAAAATGTAGAAAAATATTTATACGACACTCTGTTGTGGATGTTTAAAAAATTGATTTCATAATATCTACAAGATTTAAATTGATAAAAAAAATGTTGAAGGGGAACGTGGGAGCCCGCAGGCAAATAGATTTAAAGGAGCAAGAAAAAAATTTAGAAAAAAAAATATGGCACCATATTTTGTTGATGTAAAAAAAATTATTTAGAAATATCTATGATTTAAATTGATAAAAAAATTTTGAAGGCAAACGTGGGAGCCCGCAGGCAAATAGATTTGAAGGAGCAAGAAAAAAATTTAAAAAAAAAATATGGCACCATATGTTGATGTTTAAAAAAATAAATTAGAAATATCTGATTTAAATTGATAAAAAAATAATTTGAAGGGGAACGTGGGAGCCCGCAGGCAAATAGATTTGAAGGAGCAAGAAAAAAATTTTAAAAAAAAATATGGCACCATATTTTGTTGATGTAAAAAAAAATTATTTAGAAATATCTATGATTTAAATTGATAAGAAAAATTTTGAAGTGCGAACGTGGGAGCCCGCAGGCAAATAGATTTGAAGGAGCAAGAAAAAAATTAAAAAAAAAAAATATGGCACCACATTTTGTTGATGTTTAAAAAAATAGTTTAGAAATATCTACAAGATTTAAATTGATAAAAAAAATTTGGAAGGGGATCCCCACGTTTTACAGCCCGCAGGCACATACTTTCTATGGAACAAGAAAAAATGTTTAGAAATTACTATGGTACTAAGTTGGTATTAGGCTGTATTTAAAGTTTTCAATTTTACTGGTACAACGCTAACTGGCTGGCATTAAGGACGTGGTTAAATATTATTATAATTAGTTAGGCTTAGGTTATGATATTTTACCCTACCCTTACCTAACCTAAACTCACTTTAAGAATAATATTTAAATATTTTCCTTCATTCATATGTTTACAATATCGAATACTCTGATAGTTAGTTGAAAAAGAACAATGCACAGCTCATGACCAATGATAATAGTTGCCTACCATCACCATAGCTTCAACTAACTATAGAATTACCTAAGTAACCTCCTTATGACTTATTAGGACACTTTGAATAAAAAGATCCTGAGTTGTTGCCGAGCTTAAGTGTTTTTTAATCAAATTGAGCCGTTGGTTGCTGACTTCTTAGAGCACCTTAGATCATATACCATGGCCAGTTTACCCGTGTAAACAATTTGAAGCACACATAAGCTACGAGTCTCTGACATTTTTTTTTGGTCCATATCAATTCACATAATTAAACTTGTGTGATTTCTCCTTCACACATGTAGAGACCATTGTTACTAATATGTGCTACAGTTTACCGGGATAAGGGCCCATTCATAGTATATGATCTAATGTTGCTACATTAACTACCTACTGTGATCACAACTTGAAAGTATGATTGGATGTAAATATTGTAAAAGTAATAATTATATTAGCAATTTTACATATTTTGTGATGGTTTAAGTATTAATAAATCATACGTTTTTTTTTATATTTTTTATTAATTTTACTTTACTTAAATTTATTATTATTTTCTGTCTGCATTTTTTATAGAATGTATGCATTTTACTTGAATTGAATATTTTGGATATTGTTATGCTTCAATATTAATTATATTATATTATATTTTAAAAATTATTATTTTTTTTTTTGTCTGGAATTTCCTTAAAATTGTATGCAATTTTTTTTTTGAATTTAATATTTTACATACAGTGATAATTCATGTATAAATAAATGATACCTTATTTTTTTAAACTTTTTTAGTACAGTAGAACTCCAATTATCCGAACGCCAATCATCCGGACGTCCAATTAACCGGACGAGAAAAATACGGCACGTGCCGTTATTCATACACGTGTTTCATAATCGTTTTTAGATTAGATAAAGAATAGGTACTACATATATATTATTCTTAATAATATCCGTCATTCCAACGTAGGTATATTAAAAATTAGCGATAATAAAATACATATACATATAACATTTTACAATATTGCCACACATACATAGATATTATTCTTAGTAAGTCAGTTGTTGTATAATCGTCGCACGGTATAGTAGGTACAATAGTACATAAATAGTGAATTGTCTTGTTACAATGTCGTCAAACAGAAAACGTGTAGTGCTTACTATAAAAGAAAAAGTAGATATCATTGCGCGGTTGAAAAAAGGCGAAACAGGCCGAGCATTGGCCGAAAAGTATGGTGTTGGAACATCCACTATTTCAGATATAAAAAAAAATGCGGACTCTATCACCAGGTACGTGAATAATCTCGATGATGCAAACGGTTCTTTAACACGTAAAACAATGAAAAAACCTAAAACAGAATTATTAGAAGATGCTGTGTTTACTTGGTTTATGCAAAATAGAGCATCTGGACTGCCTATATCAGGTCCTTTATTGTGTGAAAAAGCATTATATTTTAATAAAAAACTTGGAGGGGATTCATCATTTGTGGCAAGTAGTGGATGGATGAGAAACTTTAAATCGTGCCATGGGATTCGACAAATTGAGATTCATGGAGAAAAGTTGAGTGCAAATACCACTGCAGCAGAATCGTTTTCTCTTAATGTCCAGAAATACATCAAAGAAAACAAATTTGACATGGATTTCATATACAATGCAGATGAAACGGGCCTCAACTGGTAAGCTTTACCATCGAAGTCCTTGGTGTCTCAACGTGAGGCAGCAGCTCCAGGATACAAATTAAGTAAAGGCCGAGTAACAGTTATGGTATGCGCAAATGCTACCGGTACTCATAAAATTCCGTTACTTTTGATTGGAAAGTCTAAAAATCCACGTTGCTTTAAAAATGTGAAAATTTGATTGACGTACAAAAGTCAAAAAAATGCATGGACGAACGCCGATTTGTTCGTAGAATGGTTTCAACACACATTTGTTCCTGAAGTGAAACAATTTCAGCAAAATATAGGAAAAGAAGGCAAAGTTTTACTTTTGTTAGATAACGCTCCATCCCACCCTTCAACAGAAACTTTAAATGCCATAAATGATAAATTTTAGCGATTGTGATGAAGAGAATATAAGTGAGTGGTTGCTTATGGATACAAATGATCCTGGATATCAAATACTTTCGGATGATGAAATAGTTCGTAACTTATTTGAAGAAGATGAAACTGAAGAAGAGGAAAATGAAACTGACGATTTGACTGAAGGTGAAAATGGGCCGTTTCATTCTGAAGCTTTTGATGCATTGGATTTGGCGTTTAAATGGTTTGAGAAACAAGAAGAATCAAACACCACTCAATTGTTGCAATTAAGAAGATTGAGAGACCTAGCTGCTCTAAAGAGAAAGTCAACTATGAAGCAAACTAAAATATCATCATTTTTCAAAATGAAATAAATTATGTGCCAAGTCAGCTTTTTTTTTGGTTTTAAATTATGTCACGTATGTACTTTAATTAAAGCTTATTTTGTTTCAGTTGAATATCTAATAAAATTACATATTTGTTTATGGTTACGTGTGTATATAACTTTTGATATATCATATGTCAATCATCCGGATATTTGCTTATCCGGACCACCCTTGACATTAATTAGTCCGGATAATTGGAGTTCTACTGTACAAGTAAATATAAAAGTAATATGGTATGTAAGTAATAACCGTATAAATAATGATATATAAAACAAATTAAATCCAAACATATGGCTCCCATTACATATTGCATCAATGTGTCATTTTTGAGTACAATACCTATAGTAAATTCTATAAAATTTCCATTAAATATTAATTGATTCAAACTTTCAAACTATTATAATTAATATTTTTCAAACGCTAATTGTGGTCAAAATTTATCAAAAAATAGTTTTGTTCTTTTATTTAACTGTATAATAAATTGTACATTTTTATTTGATGATAAAAATAAATAAATGAATATAGACATTATGTCAAATATATATTACGATTAAGCAAATACATAATATAATGCCCAAAGAAGTGGCTAATATGTCTCTTTCTATTTTCAAAAAATACATTACCCATTGGCTTCACCATGAATACGATGCTACAGTATTGAAGTTTCAGGATTAATTTGTTTTTTACACTACCATTGTCTGTTTCAAACTTATATTACTGTTTTTGTGTTATTTTTTACCATGTATTTGAGTAGCTATTTAAGGAGAAAATGATAAATGTAAATGTGTTGTATATAAGATAACTCCTAGGCCTCCACACGAGTTTTTACTCATTGAGGCCTAGTAATCTTTACCGATATTAAATAAAATAAAAAAAAATAAAATAAATATATTGAACTTAATTAGTTATATATACTGCAGATTTATGATTAGCCCGATTAGGTACCTTATTATTATATTATGGTTTTAATTTTTACAATATGCGTTATAGGTATTTATGTATAACAATATAGAATAAAGTCGCTCGGCTACAACAGAACCTCTTGTGTCACCACCATCAGATTTATAAAAAAATCAAATCTTCCAAACCTACTATAAAACTTTTATAAATATAAATATGTAAACTAACTATAGGAATCATAAAAAAATATCTCAATGCAAAAAAAAAAATTTTATATTTGTATCGGCCTTTTGCCGAGGGTAAATTTATTAATACAAAAAAAATATATGTATAATAAGTTCATGAGTAAAAATCTTTTGTTATATTAAATATAAAAATAGTAATAACTAATAATATAGGTACTTAGGTGGGTTATTGCAATAAGTAAACAATATAGCTTAATTTTTTCAAATAAAAATGATTACATGTACCTTCTAAGTGTAAGCTGAAATCCTTAATATATTATGAATACCTAATAACTATTATACTAATTATTAGCCTCATAATTACTTTTTATCAAGTAATTTAACTAAGATAAATTAATATGAAATGACTACATCAAAATAATTAGTAAAACTAAATTATATTATAAATTTAACTTTACATATTTTTGCTATAGATATACAGACAAGGAAGTGGAAAATTTTTAAAAACTTTTTATGAATTATGCTATAGAATTTTAATCATTAATATCATGCACAATATGTTTTGTGCATTCCTCACAATTATGTGTTCTGAGTAGTTTAAAAATGCGCCCATAGCCAGTTGTGTAACTCAAGCTAGAAAGGTAATTTTAAAATAAAATATTCTTAATAGTTAATTTTTAGAAAAATATACCAAGACTTAGAATTTAAAATGTTATACTGGCGAGTTAAAGGTACTTCAATTTTGTATCATTCTGAGTGTAGATTTGTGCTCTAAATCCTGCCAAGTCAGGCCAAACTTGCATTACATAAGAAAGACCCCAACTTGTGTAATTTTCACGGTTTATGGTTAAAATCTATACATGGATCAACTGCAGATGGTTCAATACTAGTTAAGTCCATAAAAACAACTTGGGGAAAGAAATTAAAGAAAAATATTTGGAAAATAGCAATTTTTTGAATTTTTTTCTACGAAACGGGTTATTACTGGTTATCTTTATGCCTACCAAATGATTCTATAAAAATATTAGCATGGTCATCATTAAGTAAATTGTTACCCTTGAGAATGTTAATAACTGATTTCAAAGAAACAATACGTTTTCTTCGTTACCTAATAGTTTGATTTTCTTTGATTATATCGAATTTGTGTTTGATAGTGTTGTGATGGCATGTTTTAAAACAAAGCGCTTTGGAGTATCTTCTTCGTTTGGTAGACTGGCATGGATAAAAGCCCGTTTACTGCACTTGAACTGAAAACAATTATTCTTGTATTGCAGTGAAAAAGTATAATTACTTATTTGTACCTCAAAAGTATTGGAAGTATCATCAAGTGTTTCTTCATGTTGAAGTTTACTAACTCCTTTGACAACTTAACCTGAGGAAAATCACTAGCTTGTATGATGGTATCATCATTGAAAATGACGGTGAAACAGTTTCCTCATAATTTTGTCTAGCCTAATCAAAATAAGTATTGTAATTCTGTTTATAATTTAGTATAATTTATTGTATTTCTTAATAGGTATCTTACATGTTTCATTCGTTGAACTACAACACTTGGTATGGATTTTGGTTTTAACTGTACATTTTTTTTGTATACATTAAAGCAGCTTTTATCAAAATTAGTAGAACATACTCTGCTACTTTTTTCACACTATTTGTGTGCAGATTATACTGTCTTTGACCAAATTCCAACCAGGTAGATTGACTTTCTTCATCATTTGGTACTCTATAAAGTTAAATAAATTTTATATAAATAAATAAAACTATTAAATTTATGGATCAAAACAAATTTAGCGATTACTACCTAGATATAGCCAGTGGTATGGTGACCGGTGGTTTTGTCACCACTCCACTGAATAGAGCAATTTTTACCATTGAAGAAATATATAGTTAATAAAATATATTGTACAATTCTTAATTAACAATAAAAGTATAAATAAACTTACCGATGAAAAGTAATATTATCTTTCCTACTTTTTTCATTTAATGATCGGCCACAAAAAATACAACTCGGCATGTTTTAATAGAGAATAGAGATGTGTCGCCTTGTGAGATGAGAAGTGAGAACTGATATTGAGAATAGAGATTAGAGTAATAGAGTACATCACGGTTTAAAATATTTTAATAATATTATAATATTATACTCGTTAGATTTGTTTTTTACCGCGGAGTGTGGAGTGTGGAGTACTGGAGTTAACTGTTAAGTGTTAAGTGTTAAGTACTTAAGTGTTAACCCCGATGTAGAGAAGATAATATCTTCTATACATCGGGGTGTTTACTATATTATCATTTATCAATCATCAGTTTAATCAGTTTACAGCGCTATCTACGATGGAACGATTGAACTATTATAGCCATTCGGTTGCAATTTTCGACAAGAGGATCGAGAGCAAAATTCATCGACCAATCAGAAACATAACAAATCTATAATCAGAAATTACCCTCGCATTTTTAAATATAATTTTAAATATATTTTTATATTGTTATGTTACCCAATAACCTGCAGTACCTATTACCTACCGCTATATGTTTTATATAGGCATTAGGCATGTTACCTATAGTTTCATATTTGTGTGTAATAATAGGTATATTATATTATTATTACATTTTATTATTGGAAAGTGCTTGTGATAATGTGTAGAGCCATTAGGATAAACAATATTCACAATACTATATACTTGATGAAAATTAAATATTCTAAGATATTTGACAATGATAATCAATCATGATCAATCATCAACAACGTATTATGGAAACTATAGTGATTATTGATTATTAAGTATAATACACCGGTTTTGGTGGATGGCATGTTACACTTTTTTGGTATCAGTATGTAGCATTTTACGGCTATCGAACGATTGAGAACGTTATACCTTTTTGGCTGAACGATTGAGAACACTTAAAAATAACAAAGAACTTACCACTGACCCTAAAAAAACCCAAAAAAGAATACGATTGAGAACAAATTTACGTGCAACGTTGCCATATCATTTATTATTTATTATTCAAAAAAAGTCATATGTAATATAAATATTTTTAAAAAATTTAAAAAAATGTAGTATTATAAAAATATGTAATAAATATGTAAAAAAAGAGTAAAAAATGTAATACCTATGTATAAAAAATGTAATAACAAATGAGTTACCTATATATATTAGTTATAGCGGGATAGCGTAATCCAACATAATCTAAATATTTTAATAAATTACTTGAACTTTTATTTGCTACATACCCCATATATTTATTATGAATATTAATTAATTTTTCCTTTTGTTTTATTGGCATTTTTTTTTTTTACCCTGTTCTATCGTTGCTTAGAAAGTTATTAATTGTAGTAATTATTAATTTGCATGTATTAATTTATTTGAAACTTACCTGGGATTTTCCGAATATCGTGCTCAAATTATCTTTCAATTACATTTGGCAACGTTGGAAAAAAAAAAAAATATTGAGCGTTCTCAATCGTGTTATCAAAAATAACGTTCTCAACCGTAACGTTCTCAATCGTATTTTACCGCATTTTACGGTACGTATGATACTATAGTACACGGGTACATACCCTATTTTATAGTCATGTACGTTTTGTTTATTTTATATATTATAGTTTATTCGCAGTTTCCAGCTGTATATTAAATTCATTTTCAGTTTATATTTTGGTAATCCACTGCTTGAAATGTTTGTACAAAGATAGTTAACATCAATTGGTCGTACGACATTAGTCGTGGTCAAATTGGTCGTTTGGTATGTTATTGTCGCAAGACGTGAATACTGGTTTAAAAACGTTTGTAGGTACAAATGGACAATTATAATTTTTTTTTTTGTTCATTTAGGACTATTAGCAAAAACTATTATAGCTCGACGACAATAATAATTATTATATATTATTATAAATTAAGGGGTACATTGTACCTACACATTTCGTGATAATAAGTTTAACGAAAGCATGCAACAGCGGCGTATTTACTGGGGGAGGGGCTGAATATAATATGCAAAAGTTTTCAGAGTCCTAACTTAAGACCTGTAACTTTAAAGGCAGGGCTACTGGATAAAATCATATCCCCACACCTTATCCCCCAAAAAGAAAAAAACCTTAATACGCCAGTGACATGTACAAATGTTTAACCATCATTATTACACACAGGTGTAGAGTTATTATTTATTAGGCTTCACCCATTTGCAGTTTTTTTTTTGTCAAATCCTATATTATATTAATATTATATAAGCTATATATGTGCCAGTTTTAGTGTACCTCAGTTACTGTGTGCACGCACTTCAGTTAACTGTGTAATTTATTTCTAATTGTATAGTTAATACAAAAATAATAATTAATATGCATAATATGTCATGAATTAGCCCCCACCTTCATAAAAATGTTCCAAACTAGTGCAAATATTTAGCAAATTAATTTTTAGAATTTGCAACTATTGAATTGCTATTTTACGAATTTTTATTTTTTTTAAACAATTAAGTTTACATAACTATAAATTATTATAAAATTTCAAAAAAATAACTAGGTATTTATATATTATATTTATAATCCAAATCATTAATATTAAGGTAATAATATTATTATATTTACAGACGTTTCAAAAATTACAACTAGGTATTTGTAGTATTAGATACACTAATCCAAATCATTAATATTGGTGAGAAGTACTATCCTGGGAGGCGATGGACGTTTCATAAAACAACTTGTTTCTTTCAGTCATTTAAATTGTTGTCAATCTTTACTATTTTCAGTCTAATGGGTAAGAAGTATTATAGATTATTGATTTAGGTAATTTACTTATTAAAGTTGATGAATAATATTAATAATAACAATACTTTGTTTCTGCACAGTTCACACAGACTCTCTATCAAATTATCTTGTCTGCAAAATATTAATCTTTAGTACCTAAATCGGAAGACTTGATTGAGTATCTAAGATCTAACATTTATCGAAAAGAGACGTGTGAGGCCACGCTTGAAACGAGGAAACGCTCTGAGTGTACGTATTGGCCGGTGTTGCTAGTTTCCGGATGGGTGACCACATTATGCAAAATCTTATTTTTTGTCAAATACTTACTAAGACCAAAACAGCTGATATCCAACTTTTTTTATTCCTATTTAAAATATTTAGTTTGTAATTCAAAATTCACTCCAGCGCTTACATTTTTTTCTTTCATTTAACTTTGGTACATTTCTGTATAGATTATTTAAACATTGATAACCTGATGGCCTCTAAATAATCATTTGTTATAGACGAATTAATGAATAGTTTTTTCTGTTTAAGAATCTGGAGATAGTAGTTTGCATTAATTAGTGTGTGTTCCTACACTATAATTTTTTCTAAATTTTTTTTTTGATTTCTAAAATGCATTTGCCTGCGGGCGCCCATACCCTTCTTCAGAATTTTTTGAATTTTCAGAATTTCAATTTTGTTAAAAATTATTTTTTTTTGTAAATATTTCAGATACTTTTTAAATCTATAATGAATTTTACCTATCAAAAATTACAACTAAATTTAATTTGACACCGTCAAAGATACTGAAGTTGAAAATCAAATGATTATTTAGACTATTGTCTATTTACCAAAAAATATGTAAATAAATAATATATAATATTATATTGATTATATAAATTGAATTATGAGTTGTATAAAATATTTCTAAAAATTATTATTAATATTATAGGTATAATAGGTAGATATAATATTTTTTTTTAGAACTGAAACTTAAAAAGTAAATTCAATTGATACCGAAATAAAAATTGAATTTTGAAATTAATGTAATTGGCCATTATGCATTTGAAAGAACTGTTTTAAACAAAAGCAATATCGGGATTCATTACTCGTATGAATTTGGATGTAGGTATCTATTTTCTTAAGGGAAAATACCTTTACTGATAACTGTGATAAAATGTCTACAGCATCAAATTTAACTGTGTATGTAAAGACCACTATAACAGTCAGTAATGCACTAATGTTACATAATATGGATTAATTAAATAAACACCAACAGCTTTTAGAAACATATGATCGGGATTTTTTTTAATTAATTCAAATAATATTTGCTTTGTACAAAAATATACTCTTTTAAACTAGAATTATAAATAATATAAATAACTTTTAATTTTTAATCAGTCTTACGAACCTTTTTTTATAAATGACCGACAGTCTTCGTAATATTATGACATTGACGTACGCGATTTCGTGGAAAATCATCATCTTTCTAACAAAAAAAAAAAAAAAATAATGATATCACACCACTCTACAGTCTACACGAGGCGTGAAAGTTTTTCTTGTAATGCGTGTTTTCAACGACAATAATGCTTTTAAGTTTTGTTCGGCGGTGCCGTTGACATGTTGATGTGCGTGCATGAACATATATAGATAATATATTAAGACATCTTAATATTATGTTTATGTGCATAAAATGCGTGCTTATATGGTCCTTTTTCTTTATCAATAACAGTTATTCAAAATATGATTTTTGAAAATGTTTAGTTATTATTCAGACTATATTTTAAAATTCTTGAGATTTTTTTTTTACTACTGGAGGAGTGTCCTGTGGTGATACTAAATTATGTTTCTGAAATAACGACCCCCCCCCCCCCAATATTATTTATCAGATAGTTGTTATGAACATTTTGACGTACCTATCAAAATTAATATTTGAATGAGTTATTTAACTTTATATAGAATGGATAATAATTAATAGGTCCACGACAATGGATTTTTGTGACATGGGTTCTATAGTGATTTAAATGTATTAAAATGAAATATTAATTTATCATCATTTAAAATTTGTAGGAATGTTCCAAGACGTATACTAAACGTTATAGATTAGATACTTAGATCCAATATTACATCTATTTTATATTTTTTTAAATCATTTTTAATGATACAAACATTTTAATATCTGAGAAACTACTCGACACACTCGTTCGAATTTTGATTTAGGTAATTACATCTAGTACATCGACGTTTTTAAGGAATTACCTACTAAATAATTTAAAGTATAGATAATAGAGGGGTTCTCATTAGAAAAAGATAAGTTTTCTCACTACGGGACACTCCTTAAGTTATACATAAAAGCTCACAAGTTTTAAAATAGGGTTTTTAAATAAATTGAAAATTGAAAAACTCGATGAATTACCCTACTCTGTATATACGTAAGTTTGTTAAAAAAAAAATACGTTCTTACGTATGAACAATTAAAGTTAGGAAAAATGTTTTAATGGCGATTGACGGCGACTATTACACGCAAGATATACCTTTAGCTATTTTTTTCTTGAAATTAAACAATTTTAAGTTTACTAAACTTAAATTATGTATAAAAGTCAAACAGGAATGCACTATGCACGCAATCTATCATATATATGTCTAAAATGTCTACATAACGATTATAACGTAGGTATATGAATATTGTAATTAGAATGAAAACGTAGAAAAGCAGAGTAATATAGAATAGTGCAGCTAGTATTTATATAAAGAACAAGATTCTTTATAAGTTTATAATTAAATAATTTATATCGTTTGGTAATTTCATAACTAAACTTATTTTTATTTATAAACCAAATATTTTTTTTTTATATATAAATTATGTGTCTTATACTGGGTATGTTGGCAACTACAGCAATGAGTTCTGAATGTTCTGATGAATTAAAGTGCACTGTGGTCACACACTAAAATAGATAAGATTGACAGGTATGTTGTACAATAAGTTTATGATATATAGTTTTATATTATCAGTAACCTGTGAATAATCCATAATATCCATACATTTTCGACACAAGTTCAACATACCCGTTGGGAGCAATATAATCGGAGGTACTTATTTAAGTAATGTAATTTTTAAAACTTAAAATGTTGTTTGTAATAATATAATATTTTTTATTTTATTACTTTCTCTAATACTCAGTTAACAAACTTGAAACTTAGATCAAAATTTGTCAGAACCCATTGCTGAAACCCTGTATCATAAATTTTCTGTTAGAATATCAAATATTGAAATATTACTTGTAGTTTGTTTAATTAGTTGTAATGTGCAGTTTCAAGTTTGCAAACCACTACATTTTTATTTTAGTGACAATACGAAATTACTTCTTATCTTGCAAAAGCAAAATACTTGAAGTAAACTCTTAACTTACCACACACAGAAAACAAAAGGGTTATTTAAATGTAATAAAAAAACTAATGTGTGTAATAAAATACACTTTTATTTAATTAATTAGTCGAAACAAAAACAAATTTATGAAATTAAACCAAAAGTACAGCGTTAATACAACCATCATTTTCTGGATTATTAGTAACCTGTGCATATTTTCCCCATACTACTTTACCAGTCTGTGTTACCAGACCTAGCTCGCTAATGTTTACTTCTATAACAGTACCTTTAGTTATAACACCTAAATTTGTATACATTGGAGAATTAGGATTCTTTTTTACACCAATAATTGGTAAACAGAATGTGGCTTTTAATTCAGGGTGAGTCACATGAGCCTTATTAAAACGCAGAGCCATTGGCCTAATAAACCTTTCGAACTTAGGAGGTTTACGAGTAAATCCCTCTCCGACGTAACATACTTTTGTCACCATCCTCTTCCATCCTTTTCTCTTGGATTTGCCTGTTCTGAAGACCTTGAATACCTCATTGTCTGATTGAGCACGCACCTTGGGTATAGGTACATCCCATTTGCCTGCCTTTTCTTTACGTTTCTGTTTGATCATGTTGGAGAGTACTTTGGCACTTGATTGAACATCTCTGTCAAGTAAATAAACAGGCAATGCACCTTCCTTGGGTTTCTCTTCCTTCTTTTTCTGTAATTTTTCTTCATGTTCCTTGATCTTTTTCTTCATTTGAATCTTTTCATTACGGCGCTCCTTGTTGTAGAGCTTAGCTTTAAGACCACGAAGACGTTTGGCCTTATCAGAACGTAAATGAGGCTCACGAGCTTCCTTCTTACGCATACGTTGTTCATAATCCATACGGCGACCGTATAGTTTACGGTGCCTTTCCATATACTCATTTTGTGGCATGATTTATTTTTCTGAAAATAAAATAAAATAAAATATAATTTATATATCTTTAATTGAATTAAAGAGAATTTAAATGGGAAAAGCTAAGGTTTAAAAACATAAGAGTAAGGTACTTATAACCAAATTCAAGAAAATATATTAAATAAAAAAAAATATTTGGATATTGTCATTGTCATGCAATCATGAGTTGGATATCAGATTATAATTTAAAAACGACATATTATATTGCATTACTATTTTATAGTTTTCTATGTTTAAGTTTATTATCAATGTATTTCTAAAAGTGGTTTAAAATCGATTTCATGACCGAACCAACACAAGGATCTACCATATTAACCATTTGATTTTTAAGTTGTATCTATATAGCTGGTAGGACTGGTAGGTAAACTGATGTTTTGTCTCCTTAAATTATTTAAGTAGGAATTATTAAGTGCCCCCCTAGTTAAAAAACGTTTTTTAGCCATAGGACGTTTGGTTCCTTGATATTTTAAATCAGTAAAATTTAAATAATATAATTAAACTATATAAAAATATAATACATTCACATAATCATTTATGTTTTGATGTAGCTTTTGACTAGCTGGTAGTAGTTATACAATGTAGGTAATAAATAGCAGAAATATTTAACTACCTAATAAGTAAACCGTTTTCATATGTCTTGACAAAAAATACAACTACGTACCTACAGACCAAAAGTTTTAAAGCTATATCCCTTAAAAAACAAACTACGAAGTACGCTTGTTATCAATTATATGATTTATAAAAGCTTAAAAACAATATATAAATGTTATCATAGAACAATAAATGCCGTAGACGTTCTAGTCCATCACTATAAACTATAATAATAATGGTTTAAAAGACTTACTGTTGTGTTACTGTATATTAAAAATTTAAAAAAATATATTCGCGTTAGTTTTCGATATTATGTTTTAGGAATAGACTTTGTTTTCTTTCTGAAAACGTAGGTATTTACTAATATTTTCAATTTTGTTGTTTTCATAAATTCGCGATGTCGTAAAGGAAGTAACCTCAAACATTACCGTGTGGCCAGTGAGATTGCGTTCGACAGCTTACAACATCCTTGGAGAATGATAACATTACTCATACCACCCATACCAGAAAGACTGATAAAAGCAATTTCCGATTGGTATTTCGTATCTTCGTGTGATCATTATAAATTATAATAATAGTCGTTGTCGTCGTCGTCCGGTCGTCGTCGAAAATAGAAAATATGTTTTCCGGGCCGTATTTGATTAGCGTAAAAGCAATTAATATTAATTCGTCGTAACACCGGGTGGCGGGTATCAAGTGGCTACGTTCACAGTATCAGTCTCTTATTAATTGGTGAGTGGACTTTGTATTAATATTATTAATTTGAAAGGATTCCTCTATCAATTAATTTTGTTCACATATTGTGGCGGTTGCCCGTGAAAAAAACTAAAGTATTCAGCTTCAACATGTTCATAATCTAACACTGTGATGACAAAACACTTCTAATTTTTTAGTTATAATTCATTCTCCTTTATATAAAATTGGGTTGATAGTCTAGATTTGTTGTTGTGAAGAACCGCTATCATCAATCAATAGGTACAAAAATCTTGTTATTCGTGTTGTGCAAATAATATGTTAATTTTCGATATTAACAATAAATATTTACTTATTGTCTTGTTTTTGTTTTTACAGTACTGGTGATGATTTGTACACACAATTATGGAAGAACCGTATGAAAAAGAATTGTTTAAAATATTCAAAAGTTTTGATAGTGATGAGAATAATGAATTGGATCATAAGGGGGTGAACGCTCTGTGTGAAACATTACAGTTGGATTTTAGCCAACGTAAACAAATATGGTCATTCTTGGATCAGAACTCTAATGTTTCATTTGAACAATTTCGTGATGCTCTTGTATATTTGGCCAATAATGGCTCAAAAGATGAAACTTATTCTAGAGACATTTCTCCTGGTAAGAACACAGTTTTATTATATTTTTACTAACACTCTACACTAAATTATTTTTCTACAACAATATGTTGTCTACATGTTCTATAAAATAGTTGTCAAATATTGTGTTTTTGTAAGTCTTCTGGTAGGTATGTTTGACCTTGTTTTCTACATTCCTTTCACTTCACCTATCTATTATATATAATTTATACAGATAAGCCTATTATATTTTATTATCATTCATTATTATTGACATGTATTTGTTCTGTGCGAATAAACTAACATCAATAGGTTTAGTAATAAACATTTATTGTACCTACTGTCCTACTACCTACCTATACATATCTATATTATAACTAATTAGTAATTACAAAGATATTTGGTAATTATCCAATCAAATTTGAAAAATAACCTATTATTTAAATTAACAATAAAGTGTATTATTTGTATACCAGTTAATTCTTAGAATCTGTTTTATACATTTTGTTAGATTATTTTTAAATTAAATTAAAAATTGTTCATAACTTTCTGTTTAAATTTGTTTGCAAGTTAGTTATACCTTATTGTATCAGTTTTTAAAAACTGCTGGTACACAATTAAATTAAAGTAAATTGGATATAGATAGTCAGGTAGATAACATTTATATAAATGAATATGATATATTATTTTTATTTAATATTTATAATCTACTATTATATGCCTATCTAAGTCATTAATATATAATTTAATAAGTATAAATCTTTATTATATTATTAAGTTAATTAGGCATTTGTACTTATATATTAGGTTTAATTTGTATATATATTTAGGTACCTAAGTTATTAACTTATGAATACTTACATATTTTAGTATTATCTAATATCTATTCATTTTTAGGATCAAATCATTTGCTTTAATATTTAAAATGTCATGTATGACAGGTATAACAAATAATATAATATTAGGAACTACCTACATATTAATGATCTTTTACTACATACCTGAGTGACATATTCAAATATGTTTATTGGATCTATTATCTTTTAATATAGATAAACTTCATGTTGGAAATGTTAAGTGGACATTAAAACATATAATATATATTTATTAGTTATTATTGCATCCCCTAATTTCATTTCTTATAATGAATTAACTAATATGTAATTACAAGTATAATGCAACACTCTTTGTTTTTGAGAAATTATTTTACCTATCTTATTATAGCTACCATTTGTAATACCTTCAATATTGTAGCATTGCAAATTAGAAGAAAATGTATTTTAATGTGTCACAAAAATATGAAAATGTTTAAAAATGTTAAATATCTGGTAATTGGGTGTTGAGTTATTAAATCACCAAAATCTCACAATTTTCTCCTATAGAGTTAAATATAAATGCATTTTTTTGATAAGTGATAACAATACCATATTGAATGCATATGACTATATGAAAAAATAATAAATAATATAAAGATCAATATTAAAAACCATTTATCATAAATTATGTTTATAGCATAACAATAGTGAAAGGTTTTTCAATTCCAATCTGATTGTGAAGGACGTTAACATAGCTTAGTGTGACCTTATTAGACAAATCATTATCTCATTTATGTTTGATTTACATGGTTATTTAATAGTTAAGTATTTTTTCTCATTTTTCAGTAAGAGAAATATCCCCAAAGTATGTTTTTGGTGAAAAAAAATATGGTCGTCGAACAAAGCCTCGAGAAGATAGTTTTATATTAAACCAATCAGATATAATTCAAGATTTAAACAGCAGCATACCATTATCTCCTCGAAAACTAGAATATGTTCATGTTAGTTTAATGTTGATTTTATAGGTCTATAGGTACATAATAGTTTATCAATTTACAGATTAATTCAGAGTTGAAATCAGATGAGGAAACACAGAATAAAGACATGTTATCACAATGTGATGACAAACATGGTAAGTAGTTGTCAAGAAAACAACTTTCATTCAGGTAGTTTTTTATTAACTCACTAAAAAAAATTATATTTGTTATTAGATTTGTTAAAAGAACGATTAATAATGGATAAACATAATTTAAGTTTGGCCTGTGAACATATGGGTATTACTTCTAGTGGACTTATATCAAAAACTCAATTATTTGATGTAATCCAACATTTTGATTGCAATGAAAAATTATTTGAGAAGATAAATGATAAATATTCTAATGACAGAATACCAATAAAGGAAGTTCTCGAATTAATCAGTAGTCTAGATTACCGATCTGTCTCACCAAATTCTGAAACATCAACATCAGGAGTCTCTTCTACATCATATTATCATAGAGAAGATAATTTACCAAACACAATGTAAGTCTGTTCATAATTCATATACATTCAAATATTCAATAAAATTAATTTTGACATATATATGTTTTTTAGGATAGTGAGTATAAGCACTATTATTGAGCTATGGGAAAGCTGTGGTATACCAGAGTCTGTTAACTTGTTACAAGAACTAGGTATTGATACATCCCTGGATTCTGTGTATATACCTGATCTAGTAACAACTGTCAGCAATCAACTTCATAAAGTTCGAAATAATTTTGTAGATTCATCATTAACAGAATATGATTCAATTAATACACCATTTGTATTGCTAAAAGCTCTAAGTTCGTTGAATGAATATCAGGTTAAATGGCTCAAGTAAGGACATTATAAAACTATTTTTAATAATTATTATCTCTAATAATAATATCATATTATAATTTAATGTTAAAATCTCATGATTAAAAAAAAAAATAAACTAATAATACAATTTATTTTCAGAATGATTATTGAGCAAATGAATTGCGAAAGGGATAAATTAAAATATGATGTTGATACTGCCAACAATAGAGCAGTAATGCTTGCGCAAGAAGTTGATGAAAATCATATGCGACTAGAAAAATCTTCGGCAAACAAAATTGCGTAAGAGTTTAAATAATAGTCATTATATAGAATATAATAAACAAAAATTCTAATCGAGAAATTTAAAATTATTTAGTGCTCTTGAACATAAACATCAAGAAGAACGAAAAACACTCATTGATCAATGGGGTTCAGAAAAAGATCAATTACTTAACCAAAACAATTTGCTCAATGATAAATTACAACAAGTACAAAATTATGAAAACGAATTACAATCTGAACTTTTAAAGAATAAAAAAGTATGTTTGATATAGACAAATGATAATTTTATGTAGTTTTAATTTAAATGCATGATTTTTTTTAGCAACTAAGTTTATTGGAAAGTGAAAATAGTGCATTAAATGAACAATTAGCTGAAATAAAACAAAAAAATGTTTCATTAGAAGTTCAAGTTCAAGAAATTCCACAGTTAAAACTTAAGGTAATGTGTCATTTATTATTTTAACTATCTAAGACTGATCACCAATTTTATCAATTTCCCTTGTTAGATTTTCAGAAAAATGTGAAAACACAATTGTAACTTCTAATCTCTAATTTAAATAAATCTAAAGTATTAAGTAAAACTAAGTCCTATCTAAATCTTACAACCAATATTTTTCTAGAGTATTAAAAAAATTTAAGATTTTAAGTTATTCATTAATTGTATTTGATTGAACTATAGGAACTAGAACTGGAATCTAATAATGAACAAATTATTGATCTCGTGCAAAAAATTGATTGTTTGAAAAATGAAAATAAGTGTCTTAGAGACCAAAACGATGAACTTGTTATAGAGCTTGAAGCTACCAAAATGTAGGTGTTGTAATACTAATTAGATTTAACTGTAATAAAATGTAACATTTATTTATATTGGTTTTGTGGTTTTTTTAGGATAGAAAATGTGAGCAATGATAGGTCATTTGATAGTAATGTCAGGAATTTCTTGGCGGAAAAAAATAGTCCTAACTGCTTTGGCAAAGTGAAAGAATTTACTACTGAATTTTCTGTTGAAGAAGGCGGTAGCGATTGTACAAATACATTTGAAACATATACAATTGAGTCTGACTTTGATACATGGAATAAAGTAAGTAAAACATAAAGTAAACTATACATTTTTTTGATTTATCAATTATTTTGATTTTGTTTGAAAGGTTGAAAATTCACAAAAACCATACAAAAAATCCCCTCAGACATCATTAATGCTTGTAAATAATATAAAAACAATTCTATCCTCTCAATCACAAATTGAATCATCTCATTTAGATGAATTAATCGATTATTTAGAACATATGAAACAAATACCAAAACCAGATATTTCACAACAGGTGGAACAAAATGAATCACTAGAATCAATGCAAGAATCTCCAGATAGTTTTATGACTTATTCACCTTTAAATAAATATCCAACCAGGAGGTCATTGAATAAGCAATTTGAAAATTCAATAGAAACCGAATTTATGGATTCTACTTTGCTAGAAGTGACGAATGGCAGTGTTGAAAAATTGAAACAAATGTACAATCAGTGTAAATTAGAAAATCAAGAACTGCATGTAAAGTGTGAAAAAACTGAAATGTACTGGGAATCTAGGTATAATCAGCTATGTGAAGTAGCGGACAAAGCACTGGATGAGGCTAAACGGTTGAAAGATGAAGGTACTGAATTGGAACGTGGTATGGATGCACTGCGTAATGAATACTTTGAGTGTGAAGAATATTGGTCACTAAAATTAGAAGAAGAACGTAAACTAAATGAATTGGTTAGTATTTTTTAATTTGAATTGTTTTAATTGTCACAAATGTATTTAATTGGAAAATCATTATTATAGGCAATAGGTAAAATAATTGTCTAATTTGTATATTATCTTTTAAAAAAAATGTTTGTATAGGAAAAAAAAGTTAGTGAAGAAAAATTGAATAATCTAGAAGTCAAGATTAAAGAGTACAGTGATATGTTAGAAGAAACAACTGATAATAAATTACCTTCAATCGACGAAAATGTTGAACTTGAAGAACAAGTAATTATTTTTTCAACATTTTTTTTATCAAAATATTACTTAAACTATTTTTATGATTTCTACAGATAAATTGCATTCAACAAGAATTTTCCAGCTACTGTGTAAAAATTGAAAAAGAAATGGAAAAGCTTAAAATTGAAAATGAAAGATTAAAATCTCAAATTGTTATTCCAGTCGAAAAAGTTGACCGCGAAGTAGCCAACTCTCAATTCAAAGAAGAATGTGAGAAATGCTTAGACAATTTAAAAGTATGTTTTTCTTGAACATATAATATTATATGTTTTCCAGTTTATCATTACTATATTTTATTATTTTATTATTTAGAAAAATGGTGAATTTAAAAACAAGCAGTTTGACTTAAAGAAAAATCGTGAAAAATTAGGACTGGAATGTCGAAGTCTATTTCAACGAAGAAGCGCACTTAAAAATGAAATTTTGCAATTACAAGAATATCTTAATGTGCTTTCGGTAAGTAGCCACACTTGATGTTTAGATGTTCAGTACTAAGATACTTTGGTTTTTGCTCTTGAATGAATTTAAATATTATTTAAGTCTTACCTCTGTTCTATACCCTTGTGGCCTTGTCCCTTTGTCAACGGCAATATTCAAATCAATTTCATGTCGTATTGATGAAGTTATTAACTATGTCTGAAACAGGGGTCAACAATTAGAGTTTCTGAAAAAATATGAAATTATATACATTTTAATTTAGTAATTCATGTTTTGGTCCCATTACTATTAAAAAATTAGCATCAATTATGAATCTTTAGTTTAATTTATTTGACTGTTTATCATGAGTCACGTCTCGAGTTTAGCAAAACTTTTGATGGATGGGAATGGTATCAGGTTAATACTTTATGTGGATTCACTTATAAAAAAAAAAACAATATTTTATTCCAGAATACCCACAAAGAGTTCTTCATGCGAAAGGAAATTAATCAAGCCAATCAGGTGTCTATAGATGCCAGGAGGTGCAAAGAACTAGAACAAAGACTTCATGATGAACAAGCCCGACACCAAAAGTTGACTAATGGTTAGTAAAACAAATACTTTATGGTAATGCTATAGTAGGTAGTCCTGAAACAGTAAACACACTTTAAGAAAATAGTATCTTAGAGAGAAGAATTATTGGACTATGTATGTATCTTATGTTCACGATGATGAATTGGAATAACTCCCTAATAAGTTTAAACGAATCATAATTTATATACTATACTAGATTATGGTGCTGGAAATATTTTGTCATTTAACCTAAAGTATCGCCATTGAGTACTGGAAATATTTTGTTGATTAACCCATAAAAATGTATTCCTTTATAATTTATTTTGTTTTATTGAGTATTTAATTATATGTTAATATTGTTTTAAATTTAGCTATATGGAATGAGCATCAGTTAAAAATTGATATGGTACACAAGTTATTGCGGTCATCGCAAGATAAACTCGAAGAACAAATTAAAATGAGAAATGAACAAGTGAGTGTTGCCTCATGTATATTGTTTATCAATACATTTATAACATAACATTTATAAATAATTAGTACCTATCAAGTACCTATTGATATTAAAATTGTTTTTTTTTTCAGAATAAACAACTCATGAGTGCTGATATGATTGTCAAAGAACTTTTCATCGAAAATGCCAAACTGATGTCAATGATCCACAGCCTCCAAACACAAATTGACCGTTCATCAAATTATAATTCAATGTAACTGGTGTTTTCACTGTTCTTATTATTATTTAATATTTTTTCTCCCTTAAATAATTATTTTTGAAAATAATGTGCAATATTGTACAACTTATTTTAGCCACATTCGTAGCTTTAAGGACTTAAACACTATTAGTTTTTTAAAGTGTGGATCTTTAACTTTTTTTTGTTCTATTTTTTTCTACCATTTTTTAAAAATTATTATTAGTTATAAGTTAAGTTTATAAAATATGTTTCCTAAGTATAAAATTACTGTTAACAGTGCCTTAAATGAGGAGCTTAATATATTATAATGGCTCATCCTATCGAGCCTCTATATTTATATATATGTAAATTACGGCAGGGTAATTTTAAAATGATAAAAATATCAAAGAAAAAAAAATTAAAACAATATATTTTATTGTATTTTAGTCAAATTAAATATAGGTTAACATTATTGTACTATTATTTTATCATCTTTAAATGATGCAACTTTTGTTGTATTTATTGTTAATTACTTGTAGACTATAATATTACATGAATCTATGTAATAACAATTATTATTTATTATAACATAATATTTACTATTTAGTCATTAGTCAGATTGTTCTAGTACATAGTCCTTAAACATTGATTGAATTGAATAAATAAAATTTAAAAAATGGATGCTGTCTCTAACCTAAAACCCACTACCTTTGATACAATATTTAACTATTCCATTGCAATCTGACTGATGGCTATTTTCATTTAACATTTACTAGTAATTTAATGATTTTAGCGTTGTAAGTTGTTTTTTTTTCTTACTTTTATGTTTTGGTTTTTTCACCATTTTTTCATATCTTAGTATACAACTCACTGTGTAGTCTGATTTGTTAACTTGGAGATGAGTCAATTCGATTGAAAATTTGATATTGCATTATTACCTCTATAACCTTTTTTTATGTGACGTTTTGTCAAATCAACACATGCGTTTAATGTCTAGTCGTTTTTATAAACTCAAATCATCTTTAAAGGTAAAAATTGTCCCAGTACAGTTTTTATATAAACAAATACTAGTCAGGTTTCCATATCTCATCTCTAAGTGCACGTAGTAGTAGTGTTTGTGTTGGGAATTCTTTTTGTAAAACTTATCTTGCTGAGGCACAAAATAAATGGTTGTGTTGGATGTATAGCCGTAGGGCGTTAGTCTTAAATATCGGGTTGTAATACTGTTCAGATTTGAATAATAGTTAAGTAATAAATACTAAATAGTAAATAGTATAAGTTGCGTGTTTACGGCTCATTACAAACCAACCGAATTATAAGTTTTTTTTTTATTATTTATTATTATTTAATGTTTTTTTGTTTGTAACTTAACTTCTATTTCTTTTTAATTTGTTATTCCTTTTTGTTAACTATTAAGTTAATAAGCTTAATAAACTATGATGTTATTATATTATTTCACACGTAAACATAAAGTAGCCAAAGACTTGTTTATTATTATAATATAAGTAATTAAAGTCATTATATAAATTGTATAAGTATATTAATTTTTGTAGTCAATTTAAGCACTTATTCTCAATACATTTGGTCTTATGATACATGAAATTACTTGTTTAAGAAAATACATTGACATATAAAATAATACAATGGAAAAATAATTATAAAAAAAATATGTTTAAGTATATATGTACATTATGCAAGTTAAAGTGAGTCTTGTATAAATAAAATTAAAAAGCTAAAATTACGCAAGTAAAAAGTTAACACAAATATTGTATATAAGTTTAATTGACTAAAAACATAAAATAACAATTGTAAAATATTTATCTTAGGCCTGGTCCCAGCATAGTAGGTCTAGAAGAGCGCTTTTCATGTTCTTTCTTCTTATTTGGATCTGGCAAAAAGCACTTCCACATTCGCAGGGTCTCATCTGCTCCAGCTGAGAGTACCGTTGAACCATCTGGTGACATGGCCAAATTCAAAATACGATTTGTGTGTCCAGTGAGCTCAGCAACCTTAAAAATGAATTTAAATATTAAATGACCGATATTGTTTAGTGAATATGTGTTTTGTTGTCAATTAACTAACCTTTGTCAGTGAAGGGTATTTCCAAATTGTGAGCTGGTTGTTTGCAAAACCGTGAGCTGAAACCAATTCTCTGTATGTTTTTGACCACAGAATAGCACACACCTGCGAGTTGGCATTGACTGAATTGATACACTGGCCGTTATTACAATTCCAAAACCTGATGGTTCGATCCGCTGTACCGCCACCACTGGCTAGCACATTGGTTTGCCATGGACACCAGTCCAATGCCTTAACAGCAGCTTGATGTTGGCTGGAGTAAATATATGAAAAATTATACACTGCTATTGGCGTTTCATTTCTAGTTAAACCAATATTACCTGAAACTGTATATTGGTTCAGATTGGTAAGTAGCTTGGCCTGGTAACCCACTGTACACATTTAGCAGGTTATCATTGCCTCCACTAGCTAGATAACGACCGTCAGTTGACCATTTAAGACCGCAAACCTATATCAAACCAAATAAGTTGGATTAAATGTCACAGGACATCAAGATCAAATTATATATTCAATAACGGTTGATGCATACTTCTTGAGTGTGGGATTGAATTGTACCAACAATGTGTTCTCTTTGTCTGACATCGTTGTGAACAAGTTGTCCATTTCTGCAACCTGTAGTTAGTATATGACTGTTCCATGACATAGCACCCACTCTTGAACTGTGACTGTTCATTATTCGCAGCCTCTTTGTCTGTGATGCGTCCCATAACTAAATTGATAAATAATAATTAGTTTATTATTTTACTATGTTCAACATAAAAAATTCTACATACTTGTACAGGTCCTAAAGCAGTTCCAACACCTAATAGGTTTCCGTTGGGTACCCAGCTCAGAGATGTGACATAGTCTGCACCTTCTAAATCTAACAGTTGGTCAATGGCCCCAGTGTCAGCATTCCAAAGATATACACTTGTGCCCAAGGCGACAGCCAATATGTTGGAAAAGCTCCAGTCAATTAAATTTAGGTCTGTTAAAAATGAAAACGATTATCAATAGTCACATGGATATTATAGTTAATAGAATACTGTACAATAGTCATCAACTATTTCAGGAGCATCTAAAATACGGTCTGGTGCGTGTGGTATATAACGAGTAGCTCCACGTACATTCATGGGGGTCTTGGATTGACTGTAAACTACTTTTAAGGCGTTTTGATAACCCTAAAATCATTATTAATTATAATATAGTATACACTTATGCTTATAACTAGTTATTAATTATTATACATCTGGAGGAGCCGGTGCTTTGTTCTGATAGGAAAGAACACGGACATTATTAATGTCACATCCATGAAGATTCTCGGACATAGCTTTTCTGTAGTCTGCTTGAGTCGGACTTAAGTCAAGGTTTTCATTTTCTTGGTTCATCTATCAAAACAAAATTAAGCAATATTATGTTGAGATAAAAATCTAAAATATATTTAAATATTTAATAAAAATTTGTGATTTACCTTAAAATGACTTATGTCAAAATTTGTAGACATTCTGGAAGGAATGAATCTGTCACCACCAGGTGTTTTAGGTTTGGCTGGTGTGTTTGATGCTGATCTTGAAGCTATTCAAATAAATAGTTTTACTGGATGTCATTGATTAAAGATTATTAAGAGGATGCTACACCGACATTTGTTGTCTCCGTGTTACAAGTGCATAACATAGCAAATTTTACTCTCAGCAGATCACGTTTACCTTCGCTAGTTTAAAAATTAATGTCAATTGACCTCTTATAAATTGTAAAGGAAACATTATTATCTCGGCAATGTCATAGGCTCTTTATCATATTTTAATTTTAAAGTGAACTATGAGTATTTTGAGATGTATACATAAATTATATTTTTAAAATACTCATAACTCGCTTTAAAATTAAAATATAACAAGCTTATGCCACTGCTTAGATCTTACCTTTACAATTTATAAGATGCCAATTCACTCTAATTTTTAAACTAATGAAGGTAAATGTGATCTACTGAGAATAAAATTTGGTATGTCTTTTTAAGTCAAAATATTTAATAATTAACATCTATAAAGGCGTCTGTATTAATTTATTTTTCTCATAAATGTACAAAATATTTGGTTTATTAAAATGAATAATAGCATGTTAATATGTGCATCAAGATTCAAGGCACATATTTTAAACCGTGTAATTTAACAACCTATTACATTCAAATTGTATATACCTACCTACTTTATTTTAATATGAAACATGAGTGATATTATTACCCTTACCTTGTATGACAGTAGGTATATTTTTATTACTATTAATAATTGATAATTCCGGAGAGTTGACATTTAATTTTCGAGGTTTTAATTTATTTCTTTTGAAAAATCTATTTAAATGGTTTTTACTCATTTTTAATGGCTAATTTTAACAACTTTGTGAATTATTTTTAATAGACGGATAATTATTAATTATTATAATAGCAATTAATACTATAGTTAATATTATAGATCAAATTGTAGTTTTTGATAATACCTAATTTGAGCACAAAACTAATTTTGATAACCAGTGACATAGATGCAAATATAAATTTAATAACCTTACTAACCTGGTGATTTTGATTTATTAGGTGTTTTTGATGGTGTCTTCTTGATAGGCAATAGTTCATTAGTTTTTCTCGACGTATTTGCAGAACTATCAGAGTAAACACAGTAGAAGCATAAAAATACCAAACACATTTCTTGAAGAGTACACACACACAGTACATAAAAATACACATACCTTGAGGTTGATTCCACACTTTTCTTCATCCAACGTGGAGCTGGACCGCTGGTAATTGGCTCATCCATTCTAACCGCACTTTTTAAATCATTTACATAGCTAAATTGAGACATTCTTTTGCTGTGGAAAAATAAAAATTGTTATCTGACTAATTCGAGTAATTCATTCACAGCAAGTAAAATGAAAAAATGTAAGAAAACTGTGCAATATTTTAAAATTATGGTTTGGTCATAGTTTTAGGCAATATGTATGTTAAATATTACAATAATATTGTGGTTTTATTAACTTACCTTTGGATAGCTGGAACCAAGGCAAGTAGCAGGCAGCTGGAATTAAATTTAAATGGTTGTAAGATGTGTGTGTTGGACACAAAATTAAAGGATTCAAAATAATAGTAATAGGAATATTTCGTTGTTGGTCAACTAGGTAGTAGGTAATGGGATGTAAATTGTAATTGTTGACAAAAAAAAGATGAATAGGTAAAAATGGGTTTTTTAATTGTTTGATCGAGGCCGAAAAAATATCAAAATGAACTGTTATGAGTTATGACTATTAGCACAGTATAAGTCTAAATTTCTAAAATAGTTAAAATGGATTGATTTTGGAAACGAAAAACACAAATCGTTGAAAAGAGGAAACCGGATTCCAAATTATGGTTATTGGCTATAGCACAGAATAGATTAATCTATAGTTGCTACTTGTAGATCGGAATCGTAACGACGGACGACGGTTGTCCGTTAAAATAAAATATATTATACTTATACGGTTTTGAATATTGTACGTCGTGAATGCCCGTATTGATAAGAAAACGAAAACCCAGTGTGACCAGATCGACGATATTGCGCGGATATCCGACATGGTCATTAATTCCAGGCAGGTGATACCCCAGTTCGTTGTAGTCTGAACCCGATAGTTGTTCGAAAAATGATAAGACATTTTTATCGCTAACCTACTACGTGTACACCAGTCACCAACGTAACCGAATAAAATTTCTCAATTATTCGAAATACGATTTTCCCGAATCTAGGACGTTTCCCCCCCGTGCCTTTTCCCCCCTGATACAATGGACGTTTCCCCCCCAGACGAGACAATTTCCCCCCCGGACAAAAAATAAATAAATATTATACAACAATAATATACAATGCAAGTAAATAAATGTACAAATGATTAAATTAATGTATAAATATAATGAATATAATAAAATAATAATATAATAAATATGATTGTATAAATGTATATTTTTATTTTTTTATTCTGGTAAGATAGCTCACTGAAATTAAAAAATTTAAAATATCATCATTTAAAAAACTTTCACATAACTTTTTTAACCTATCATTTTTACCTAAATTATTAGGAAAAGCTCCTGCTCTATAATTTAAAATTTTGATTGATGCACTTGAGTTGCTCATCTGTAGAGCTTCAATAAAAAGCCAAATATTTAGATGATTAATTCGCACTAGTGTTGTAAATTTATTATTCCACCCTTCCGAAATATTGTTTGTTCTACCTATACCAGCTTTAGTCAACTCAAACACGTTCCAGATAAATCCAAAGAACTTATTTTCAAACCTATTATTATGTGTAAAAAAAAGGTATATTTTGTCGGGGGTGACGTCTCAGTCTGGAAACGTCAGGTCGATTTCCCAGTACCGCAACTACATTTTATTTGAATTTTGAATTCAAGGCAATTAATAAATACTAACATTTGTATAACATATATTTTTTATTGATTGATGATATATAAAATAAGGATTTATTTCTTGAACAAGGTTGGTTTATTCTAAAATTTAAACGCTCAAGAAGTTCAGGACAGTTGATAATATTGTTTAATAATTTATAAAGAAATTTACAGTTTAACAAATGTATTCTTTTATTCAAAGGCATTATCCTAAAAAGACTACAGGGGATAGCATATCCTGAGTGAGGAACTCTTTCTAAATGGCATTTATACAATATTTATGGTACATTAAATGAGATCATTTTTAATAAATCTGGACTATCCATATGGCAAGTGCTTTTACTCAAGTAAAATAATCAAGACAGATTATTAATTTTAAATATCAATTTTATTTAATATATTTTCAATAATAAAAGATATTTTATTTTTAAATATATATAATAACATGTTTTAATATTCACTGTATTTGATGCATTTATTAATATACATAAAAAATTAGTAATTAAAAAATAATTGACACAAAAAAAATAAAAATAAAATACTCTGATCTCTCTGCTTGAAATCTAAAATGCTGTTTCGTATTTAATTAAATTAATAAGATAGTAGAAAAGATGATTACCTATCACTATAATATGTGAAAATCCAAAATTATTTATGCATACGAGAGAACTAAATACCAGGACAATTCGACAGTTCATTGATGATTTAATTGAAGATTATTCTGAAGAACGTATAGCAACATTTCTACGTAGAGCAGGCCATAGGATAGATGGATACATAACACAACAAATTGGTCCTTATCCAGGTAATTTACAATTTATATTCGCAGATTTTGTTTCCAAAAATTAATTTTAATTGATTTATCTAGTTGAGCTCAAATTTAATATTATTATAACAGTGATTTACTCAATAATGAGGTACACTTGAAAACTACTGTAGAACAGTACACTTAAGTGTATTTAGTATTATTATTATTATTATTAGATTAAAGTATTAACTATATATTTATGAATTTTAATAAAGTATATTTTATAATTACCAAAGTTTTTTCAAAATTCCAAATATAGGTATAATTATTTGTACAAAGTAGTCGTCAGTACTCAGTAGTGTACGGATGTAGTCTAGACCATCATAACTGCATGTAAACTTAATTACCTAATAGTTAATACTTAACCTAACTTTCCTTAGGTCCTTTACTCTTTTGTCAACAAATTAAGCAATAGTCAATAAGACTATTTAAGAATATAAGACAATAGAAGTTAAAAATAGCATGTTCAGTGTTATTTGTTACATAATTGTATTTATAATCAATGGTATTATGTAATATATGTATATTATGAATTCGGAGGAGCCCGTTTGGGCGCAGTATAAATAATTTACCTGATAATTGTTAACACGTTTGGGCGCATATAATGAAAACACCTTTGGGCACAATAGGTATTGCCATAGGCGTATGCAAATGCACCACCTGCGGAAACTTGAAAACTATTTTTTTATTCAAATATGTAACTATTAGTATATCTTTTGTAATTAATCAATTTAAAAAATAAAAATTCTACCTAAACTTTGTTTTCTTATTAGTTATCAATAAATCTTTAACTCCGGCCATACGCCGTATTGAAATTTAGTTAGTGTAAATTTATGTTTCTCATAAATATAATATTAAAACTTAAAAGTAATAAAGCAATTAATAAATGTTATTGGCATGGTGGTAAAAATAGTAGTGAATACTGAATAGTGATAAATTGTAAAATAGGAATGCACCACCTGCACGCCTATATGGTTATTGCAACTATAGTAATCGAAAGTATATTAAAAATTAATCTAATCTAATAAGTAGGTACTTAATCGTTTGATCTGTAGACTATAATACTATTGGAAAATACCACACCAAATAAATCTATAGATATTTATCTACTAGTACAGATATCGAGGATGCCGTTTGATAATTTATAATCGTTGCAGTGTATTGAGCTCTCGTGTGTGGACAACGTGTTTCAACATTTAACGCTATAGTAAAGTTTAGTTTTTCAACGTGTTTTAGTGGTTTTTTGTTTGGATAGACAGTATGGAATTAAAAATCGATGACAAATTTGAAACTCGAAGAGGTAATTTATGTGTTATAATTGACGGCTATAAATTTAGCAAAAGTAGGGAAATGAAAGACGAAAATATTTATTTTAGATGTACTAATCATAATTGTAAATCAAGTGTAGTAATTTGTAAATACATTAAGCAAATAATTTCGGTTAATAATGAGCACAATCATCCACCTATTTCGAACAGTATTATTAATCGTCAAAAATTAACATCTACATTAAAAAGAAAAGCTACTTCAGATATTTTTAATAGACCTAATAAAATTATACGTCAAACATTACAGACGACTGTTGTTGATATACCTCATTCGGATATTCGTCTCTTTAGAAAATCTATGTATGAAGCTAGAATGAAAAAAATACCAACCCTTCCAAAAAATATTATGGAAGCTACAGAACAAATGTATAACCATAGCACAGAATTGAAACAAAGTAATGGAGAGCAGTTTTGTTATATGAAAACAATTGATAGCATTCCAATTTTTACGTGCATTTCTAATTTAAAATTGCTTATTGAATCAAGTCATGTATTTGCGGATGGTACATTTTCGTACGCACCGAAATTTTTTTTTACAAATGTACACTGTGCATATTTGGAAAAATGAATTTTATGTACCGGTAATTTATGCATTTTTAAAATCAAAATCAACTGAAATGTATTCAACATTTTGGACTACAATTAAGAATTTATGTCTTGAACTTCTTGGTCAAAGTTTAGAAGTTAAATTTCTCCACTTGGATTTTGAAAAATCAGCTCATATATCGGCCAAAAATGTTTTCCCCAATTGTCGAATAATTGGTTGCCGATTTCACTTACACCAAAGTTGGTTTCGTAAAATACAAAGTAGCAAATTTTTGTTGAAACATTACACCGAGAAAACAGAGACAGGGGTTTGGCTTCAATATTTTTTTGGCTTGAGTTTTTTACCATTTGATGAGGTTGAATGTGG
>JANEHU010001397.1:0-140626 GCA_027563435.1 Nasonovia ribisnigri | reverse complement strand
CCATTACTCCATTTTCTTAAATTTATTTTTGGTATTATTATATTGAATATAATATAGTAATGAAAATAATTAAATATATGTTATACCTATATCAATATATAATATTTAACTCGGTAATAAATGTGCTTTTTTTTCTTTTATTAAAAATGTTGTATTTTTCCTTCAGTATAAATGTTGAGCGTATAATCGTTTTGTTTACAATTTATTTTTGTAATTTATTGTTTGAGTCACTAAATATATCCAAAATATAATTTTTTTTTATAAGCGTTTTGTTTGACTCTAATGTTATCCTTGTTATAATGTAAATAAATTAAAACAGAAATTTCATAAAGTATTTGAATATATTTAAACTTGAAAATAATAAAATATTTCACAATATAGTACCAATTTTAAATCTAACTGTATTTTGTTTGTTGGTACATGGTAGTAAGTAGTAACAACTAACAACTTGTTACTATGTAAGTACAAATTAATATAACAAATTTAAAAAATAATTATAATACAAAGTAGGTACTTATTTTCAATTATATTAGACGATAATCATCAAAATAAACAGCTATGCTATAGTGATACCAACCATACAACCTCAAAAATTAATTAAGTTAAGAAAAATACAGTAAATCTAACATTTTCAAGCTTACATCTCTATCCACGCCTTTGCCTTCAAAAATCGCGTTTTGAGTCGAAGAGAATTCTGAATAAGAATAATTTCGTTACTTTTGTCATAAATTATACATAATTGTGATAAGGACCCCACATGTGTAACAGAATTACTAAAAAATGCTGTAACTAAATCACCTCAATGTGATACTTATATCTCTGAATTCAAAACAGAAATGTGGTATCCATAATTTTTCAAAAATCATTGGTTTTTTGTATGTGATAAGCCCACTACAATCACTATAATTTGTAATAAACAGTCTTTCACGCAAAAAATTAAAGTTGAAAGTTCTGGAAAGTTATACTTGAAGTCTGGGTGTATTGCTTACACCTCGAAAGGTGTACTACAAACTGAACAAAAATTAAACCAAACATATTTCTCAGTTCCAGTAGACTTATCTCTTATGAATGATTCATACTGTAATGTTTTCAACTTTTCAAATCGGCCCTATCCCAAACCTATTTACTTTGATGAAATAAAAAATATTAAATTTAATAAAGAAGCGTTCAATAAAATAAATATCCAATTAGACCAACAAGATATGTTACTAAATTCACTTACTGTAAATAAAACGTATGAATTTATATACACGAACAAATATTTAATTGTCGTAATAATAGTATTTTTAATATATTTTATAGCAACATTTTATTTAAATAGGAAAGCAAAAAAATTAGCTGTAGAAAACATTAATTTAAGTTATAACCCTGTAAGTTCAAAAATTAATTTATTGTAAGTTCTTAGTAAGTATTTATATACCTTATATTATTTATTATTATATTATAATATTATACAATTGTCAAATACCATTCACAACATTTATAGTCAATAATTAGTATGTATGTGTTTTGTTTATCTTACTTTTTTTATACACTTACCTATATATTGTATAAATATATTTTGTTTTATAACATACTTATTAATAATAAAATAATTCAAATAATCTAATGTATAATTGTATTGAAATAAATCACCTTTATAAATTCAATTTTATTTGTTACTTTTAAAGTAATTATTAGTAATTTGTATAGTTGTGTTGTATAGGTATCTTATACACTAATTATTTTATGAGACAAGTTTTAATTCTTGAAAATTTAATAGAATACTCCTAATATATTATTTCAAAGGTAGATGAAAATTATTAAAAATCTGTAGTCACAATTTTTTTTTTAAGCATTTAAAGTTGAAATTTTGACAAAATACGTAAAAATGACGAAAATTTGCAAATTATTTAGAGATAGAAATTCATAAAAATTTTTAATTTTAAATCTAAGGTTTTAAATTTTAACACAAGATTTAACGTAAGTTTTTCTACTTTTATCAAAAATAAAATATCTAAAAGCAATTAAAAATAAATTTTTATGAGTTTTTTAAGTTCAAATTTGTACAAGATTAGATATTTACTCGATTTCTCATGTAGCGTTTTTCTTATTTGGTTGTAATTCAAAAACGAATAATTGTAGATGCATGAAAATTTCACTAAATGTTTATATTCTCATTTTCTAATTTCTATACACCATTCAATTTTGAAAATATTTTGATTTGTTTTGAGCTGTTTACAGACATTTTAGTTTTCAATTTTTTTAGTTTTTTTTTTTATAATTGTCAATAAAATTTTATTTGGTGGGCCAAAAAGTCTGAAAATTTAATACAAGCTTTCTTATATATTGTTACAACATCAGTTGAAAAATTTTAAAAATACTTAGGCACGATTTTTTTTTATAAGCATTTAAAGTTCGAATTTTGACAAAATTTGTCAAAATCTCGGAAATTATAAATCATTGTAATTAAAAAATTATAAAATGTTCAGTTTTTATAACTAAGTGTTGAAAATTTAAAACAAAAATTCTCATAAATAAATCATACTGTAACCAAAAAATCTAAAAAATATATCAACACATTTATTTTTTACAGACATTTTAATTTCAAATTTAGACAAAATTTAATATTTAAACCAAGAATAATGATTTTAGTTATTTTGATATAATTTAAAAATATTATTTGTTGGTATATGAAACTTTTAGAATATATTGTTATATTTTATATACACGCAATGGCATTTTAAAATATAATTTTTTTGAGAAAAATGAATTTAACCAACTATAGTAAATACTAATGCCTATAATACTAAAATTATATACTTTATTCACAATAATATCATCAAATACATTTAGACTTAGTAAGATATTATAGACTGACTGACCGTCTTCGCTCAGAATCGTTTTTCTTATTCAATGATATTATATCATTGGATAAAAATCTAACACAATCCATTACAGTGACTCACTTGTAACCTACTGTACAGCAGAGCGACATACACTTACCCGCCCTTTTTTATAAATAAATTATATTTTTGACAAGTTAAACAAACAAAGCCAAATATACTAAAAATATAAAAGAAAAATGCAACAATTTTTATATTATTCAATGAAATTGTATGTTAAAAAAAATTCAATCATGACCTTAGTATTATTGATATTGTTTCGTTATCATTATTTTTTCATACTAATAGCACATTATCTAAATTTACTTTATCTTATTGTTGTAGATATATAGTGGTTATAGTACGTTAACTATAATTATTGGACACTGAAGAAAAAGAGCAAAAAAAAGTTAATATGGACGTTGAGAAGATCATTTATCAAATACTGCTGTTATTATTTTTCATACAAATGACGACCACAACGTTTGGTAATTATGAAGAAGGCTTGTTTGAATTGACATCAACCAGGGATAGCCCGGGTTTGCAGTACGAACTCATAGGTAATGGTAGAGCTTGCGGAATTAGTTGGACAATAAATACATGGACCTAAATTTTTTAAATAGCAGTCTTAGAAATATTAGACAAATGTTAAAATCAATTGAACTAATTGCGTTCAAAGAAATTTCTATAACCTTGTATCAGTTAAAAAAACATGCGAATAAATTGGAAAACGAGATAGGTTTAATTGTACAAATGGGTAGACATAACAAAAAGGTGAAGCGATCTATTGAGTTGGGGGTACGGTATTAAAATGGATGTATGAAATAGCTGATGCTGACGATGTACGAAAATATGATAGTTCGATGAATAAATTAGAAAACGATCAGAAAGATGTTATGCGTATTGTTCATGATCAGATATCTATATTAAAAATCACAATTATTAATTTTAACGATTCGGTTACATCATTTAACGAAAATAAGAAATTATTTGATGCAAATATGAAAGAAGGCGAGACAAAATTGAACGAAATGATTATTGAGATATCTAACAAAAACAGAAAAATTATTATTCTGAGTTCAATAAGTCTTATAGAACACACTATATTTGAATTGGACATATTTATAAGTAGGTTGCAAAGAGTAATTTCTAACGTTCAGAATAATATAGTAGATGCGTTTATAATAACACCCGACTAATTGCTATTGGAAATAAAAAATATAGAGACTATTTTCCCGGACGATTTGAAAATCCCTGTTTAATTTGATGAGGATAATATTCAAGAAATATTCAAAATATTAAGTATTGAAATGCACACAATAAATGACAGATTTATTTTTTCTTTAAAATTTCCTCTGTGCCGTATAGAAAATTTTAACGTTTATTACATAATACCGATTTACATTCCAATTAATGAACATGGTCAATTTCTCCATATGACTAAAAATTCTATGTATTTGTTAATGGACAAAATAATGACCAAATATTTTATTTGGCCAGAAGTAGTATGATTTAGACAGTTCAGACCGCTGATCCCTCGTCCCCTGATCCTTGCTGATCCCTCGTCCTTGCTGATCCTTGCTCGTCCTTGCTGATCCTTGCTCGTCCTTGCTGATCCTTGCTCGTCCTCGTCATCACCACCGCCCGATCGCGCACGTACGCGACGTTACCCCACCCCACATCACCCAACTGCTGAGCCCGCCGCCCGACTCGTCAAATATATTTTTCACGCTTGCGCACGAGGAAGACACTCGCACGCACGCGCATGTCACAACAAGTGATGAATCTTATTAAATAAATAATGAAAAAAACATTACTGGGACTCGAACCCACGAACCCCCGAGTTACAATGCTGACGCTTTGACCCACTAGGCCACAACCCCGATGTACTTTTACTTGGATTCTTAACGTATATAGGTGAATGAAATACACTATTCCGACTTGAACACATCTCATCACGTAACCAAGACATATTATCACATACATTGTTATCAGTTACGTTATCACTTTCAAATTACCGTACACACACCATATTACCGTACGCATACCATATTTTTATACACTTAGCATATTATTGTATCAAATTACCGTACACGTACCATATTATTGTATTAAATTACCGTACACGCATCATATTACCATATTATTATACACTTAACATATTATTGTATCACATTACCGTACATGTACCATATTATCGTATTAAATTACCGTACACGTACCATATTATTGTACTAAATTACCGTACACGCATCATATTACCATATTATTATACACTTAACATATTATTGTATCACATTACCGTACATGTACCATATTATCGTATTAAATTACCGTACATGTACCATATTATCGTACATGAATTATATTATTATTATTATGCCCATTATTTCGATAAAATAAATATCGGAAAAAGGCTTTGGAGAGATTCGAACTCTCGATCTCCGTCTTACATTCTGGCGCTTTAACCCACTATAAGCCACAAAGCCGTAATACCAACACATTGATTCTTAATGTATATAGCTGTATGAATATTATTGTACACATCTCGATGTAATAACTGGTACCCTTTGCCCATATATTCACCTTAAATGATTGTTAACATCACGTTCTGTAGATTGAGACGAATTTTATACTTATATAAGTATAATGTTACTAACTATATTTTTTGCTATATGTCTTTGTATATAATGTATAGAAATATATTGGGTTGAAATCTACCGTCGAGTTATTGTCAACGCTCACGGTTCAATCCCTAAAAATAACCCAAGTGATTGAGCGAGACATCTCCTATTGTTAACGCAGTGACCTTTTTCGTCCGGTCTATCGTCAACACGCACGGCTCAATTCCTGGAAATTGTACTGATAAACGGTGGTTCCTAAAATAATTTATAATAACTAGTGATGTACACATTTATCATAACAAATACCCGATTAATATTTTGGTAACCAACGGGTTGAAATGCTATCCTCACTTGCTCCGTTGCCATCCAAGACAGAGTCAGTCTGTTCTACACACCCACACCTGTACCCGCATTTTGCTCTCCTCGTGTTTTTACAGTCCTTACTAAACAGTTTTTGCAATTTTTCTAAGTGTTTTAAACTCGTTTTCATTTTAAAACATTTTAATCATGTTTAAATGCGATAAGTGTCCGTCGGTTTTCACCGCAAAACGTAATTTAGTCGCTCACCAAAAGAAGCATGAGGACGTACGTTTCTATTGCACTGTATGTGAGAAATCATTCAACGTTAAGTCGAACCTTAACAAACATATGAAGAATATTCATGGTATGTATTAAAAATATAAAGTTTTATTTCTATCTTGTACAATATTAATTTATTATTTTTCTTAAGGTATCGTCAACGTCCCGGATCACCTTAGACCATTACCAGCTGCACCGATCATCGATCAACCAACACGATCGAGCGTGATTCAATTTGACCCGCAAGTATTTGTACCCGATATCCCGGCCGGTGGTTCGAGCATGTTAACCGAAGACGATGTGTGCATGCAAGTCATGGACGAATTTGAGGATGCAGGTTAGTTTTATTTATCAGAAACAATAAGATTTTTAAAAGGCCCGCTGATTTTTCCTTCATAGATTATTTAAAATAATTTTTGAGAAATATTATCGTAAGATTTTAAATAGATTTTTATTTATCAGTCGTGAGGATAATTAGATTTCTAATAGATACGGCATTAATTTTATTAGATATTAATATTAGTTTTTTTTTATTTTAAAGATTCTTACACCGTTGCCGTTAACGGGAAACGTGTTTCGACTGCCAACACGGTGTCGGCTGCTAATGCTAAAAGGGTTAGGTTGAATCTAGTCAAATCACCAGGGTTCGTAGAAATCTTGTCATCTGCGAGCCGTAAAATCGTGTGGTACTACACTAAAAATCTGGCTAATACAATGATTTATTCAGACTTTCTTAGACCCCTCATGCCTGAACTAGTTATTTTATTAAAAAAACACGTAGAAAAACACGCAATAAAATTTAATTTGAAGCTCGAGGCGACATACAACCGGCCCAACGTCCCAAATTCATCAGAGAACCGGGCATTTAAAACAGTAGCGGTAGAAATATTCCCGGATAGCGACATTAGAACGATTGTAGAGATAGCTTACATGAAGTTGATAAAGGAGAAGGACGAATACACCGGGAGAGGAAGTGGATTTACACTGGAGTCGATAGACGGGTTATTGTTGGGAGTGTATAAATATATGCCGATGAGTGGATCGTCATATATTGAGTTGCCGACATATATTGACAGGAAACGAGGCACAATAAACCCTCAAAACATTGACCAGGAGTGTTTCAAGTGGGCAATTTTAGCGAGACATGTGGCCGAAAATTTATCTGATAAATATAAATATTGTGTTGGAAAAAATTATAAAAAGCATGAGGACAAATATAATTTTGAAGGCATCACGTTCCCCACACCACTGTCCGATATTAATAAATTCGAAAAAAATGATAATAATGTATCCGTAAACGTCTATGGGTTAGACCGTAAAATACAGACACCAAAGTCCCCGAGGTATGAGGTCTACCCGTTACGTGTGGTGGATGAGGAAAAACCGGATCATTTCGACCTGTTGTTGGTAACGGACGGCGAAAACTCGCATTATATATATATTTCGAATTTTTCCTGGCTCATACGTGCGCAGAAAACTCTACATGATGGACGCGTCGTGTTTTGTAAAAGGTGTTTCACGTCATTCGACAATCAAAATTGTAAATACAAGCTGAGCGGGCAGGAGGCATTGGAACAACATAAACTTATTTGTGGAGCGCACAAACCTATTTTACCTGAGATGCCGAAGGAGGGTGATAGCGTTCAGTTTAAGGCGTGGAAAAAAACGGTTAGACACCCGTTTGTCATTTACGCAGATTTTGAGTCCTTGCTGGTGAAGACGCAAGAAAAGAGGGGCGAGAGTACCACAATTATACAGAGACACGAGGCGATGAGCTACGGATTTTTGGTGAAGGCGAGCGACAACATACCGGAGGAGTTATTGGTGGAGTACGAGATACTGGCGGGGCCGGTAATCTACAGAGGCAGCGAAGACAGGACGGACGTGGCGAGACATTTTGTGGAGACGATAGTTGGGGTGGCCCAGAAAATCGAGAAACTGATGAAGACGAATATCCCCTTAAAAATGACTGAGGGCGAAAAAAATACACATCAAGAGTTTAATACGTGTAATTTATGCAAATGCGTATTAGCCGGGGGCGATAAGGTTAGGGATCACAATCATTTGACGGGCAAATTTAGGCAGACCTTGTGCTCTAGGTGTAACTTAGAGTTACAACAACCTAAATTTGTCCCCGTCTTTTTCCATAATCTTACAAACTATGACGCGCATCTTATAGTTACGGAACTTGGGTATGATACTCAGACTATCAACGTTATACCGAACAGTGAAGAGAAATATATATCTTTTTCGAAATATATAAGTAGTACCTTCACTGTTCGGTTTATCGATACGTTCCGGTTTATGGCGTCAAGTTTATCGTCCCTGGCTGAAAATTTAATTACACCGGGTCTGGAGAACTTCCGTCAGACAGCCAAACATTTTGTCGCCGGAGATATGCCGCTCGTGACTCGTAAGGGGGTGTACCCGTACGAGTACACGGATAGTTGGGAGCGGCTGGAGGATACGAGGGTACCGAGGAAGAGAGAATTTTATAGTACGTTGACAGAGACCGGGATTAAAGAGGAAGATTTTGAACACGCGAAGGAGGTCTGGGACCACTTTGGTTGTACGACGTTGGGGGAGTACAGCGATCTGTATCTTAAAATCGACGTGTTGTTGTTGGCGGACGTTTTTGAAAACTTCCGTGACGTATGTATGAGGGCATACAACTTAGACGCCGCCCACTATTTCACCGCCCCTGGACTTAGTTTCGATGCGATGCTGAAGTTCACTGGGCAAAAGCTCCAGTTATTACATGATTATGACATGCTATTAATGTTCGAAAATGGTCAGTATATCAATATTATTTTTAAAAAAAATGTGTATATAATAATCTTATATATTTTTTATAGGTATACGTGGAGGATTGATGCAGGCGAGTAAGCGATATGCGAAGGCTAATAATATAAAGACCCCGGGCTACGATGCGGGTAAACCTAACTCGTGGATTGTATATCAAGATTGTAAGTATATTTTTTTTCAAAACTTAATAATTTTTTCATACTTATTTTTTTAATTTATAGGTAACAACTTGTATGGTTGGGCAATGTCCCAGTATATGCCATACGGTGGGTTCAAGTGGGTTGAACCTACATTGAATGGATTGAACGATTTGGACGCCACCTCACCCGTAGGACGAGTGTATGAGGTGGACGTGACATACCCACGACACCTACACAACGAACATAACGACCTGCCCTTCCTGCCGCAAAATAGTGTGCCGCATGGCTCGAAGGTGAGGAAGTTGATGGCAACGTTCGAAAAGAAGAAGAATTACGTTATACACTACAGAAATCTGCAGCAGGCGATTAAGAATGGGTTGATAGTTGAAAAAGTAAATATTTGTATTTTATATGATTTTAAACAGATTTTTTTAACATTTTTTTCTTATTTTTATAGATACATAGAGTGATTCAATTTAACCAGTCGGACTGGCTGGCTAAATATATAGAGTTGAATACTGTGATGAGGAAAAGAGCGGAAAACATCTTTGAGAAAGACTTCTTCAAACTCATGAATAATGCTGTATTTGGTATGTCACTTTATTTATACTATTTAAACATTTTTACTAACATTTTTATTTTTTCAGGTAAAACAATGCAGTCTAAAAGAAAGGAGATGAAAATGGAGTTGGTGTCATGCGAAAGGAGGTTGCAAAAATTGATAAATAAGTGTACGTTTAAGCACTGTACAAGCTACAATGAGAATCTTAACGCTGTGGCTTTGGAAAATAAGATCATTAGATTTGACAAACCTATTTATATTGGTAAATATACTTTTTTAAATTGCACTTTTATCATACATTTATTATCACATTTATTATTTACAGGATTTGCTGTATTAGACATTAGCAAAACGCTAATGTATGAGTATCATTATAATATCATGCAGAAACATTATGGGGATAAGATTAGGCTTATGTATACTGACACAGGTAAATATACTAAAACTATTCTCCTGTATATAATATATTAATTTAACATTTTTTTCTAGATTCACTGATTTACCATATCAAAACCGATGACTTTTATGTAGACTTGGCGGCTAACAGTAACTTGTTGGACCGGATGGACACTGCTAACCTGCCCAGTGACCATCCGTGTTTTGTGGCAACCAGAAAGAAGGAGCCAGGACTCTTTTCCGATGAGGTGGATGCTAATATTATTACAGAGTTTGTTGCGTTGAGGGCTAAGTCATACGCGTTTAATGTATATGCTGGACCGGAGGATGGAGAGGACAGAGTAGGAGGAGAGAAGATTAAGGCGAAGGGTATCAGGTCTCATGTGGTTAAAAACCACATGACTCTTGAGGATCATAGGAAATGTTTGTTTGATGAAGAAGGAGTAGAATTGTACAAGGAGAATGTTTCAATACGGTCGTTTAACCACCAGCTAGTAACGATCAAGACAAAGAAATTGACATACAACAGTTACGATGATAAGAGGGTGGTGCTAGAGGATAAAATAAATACACTAGCCCATGGGCATTATAGTATAGAGTAAGTTATTACAAAATATATATTTAAATTATTTTACTAACATTTTCACTTAATTGTATAGGGAAGATGACATATGGCCAGAACTTGAGGAAGATGGAGGGAAATGGAGCGATGAGGAAAAAGAATTGATGAGAGAGCTACTGCAATGTATAACTTAATTTATAACCTGTATATAGTTTTATTGTTAATTAGTTTTATTGTAAATATTATATGTTATAGATTAATGTAATATTTTCTCCTTTTTTTATTGCAACTCATAAACTTGAAATTATTATAAATACTGTGTAACATCATGTTTTATTAGATCAATATAATATTTTCACTTTTTAATGTATACCTACATTGTAAATATCCATGTTAATGTATATATTTTTGTAAAATAATAGATAAATGTATTCAATTGTAGTATTTTCACCTTTATAGTGTATAAACACTCTGTATGTAGTCATGTTAGTTATTTAAGTTAGATTAGTCTATTTCATGTAATATTTATTTTATTTTATATTGTACACTTTTTATATATCCATATATAATATTTATAATGTATAATTGTTAGATTAGTATATTTATTTTTCATGTATAAAATATGTAATAATCATGTTTTTTTTGTTTCAGATAGATGGAAACCCTTATATTTAATTAAAAAACCTTGTAAATGCTAATATATATAAATGTATGTTAGCATATAAATAAAAAAACCAATGTTAAAATATAGTTATGTTTATTAAATAAAATGTATACATTTTTAAGAATTATTTATAAACCATTTCCTTATAGCAAATACTTTATAGAATGTACATTGTTTTGGATTAAATTCCATATGAAAAATACAGCAAGGTAGAGTTTCTTCATCACATATTTGATCCAAACGTGGACATCCGAGGTCTTCGATGTTGATTAGTACAACTTGAGGTATAAACCCTGTGAGCAGCTGTTTTTTCTGTTCTCCTTTAACGTAAATGCATGTGAACTTTAATGAATTTAAGATTCTATTTAGTTCTTCATACTCTACATCACCATATTCTATAGTTAGTTTATGATAGTTACGTTCCAGCCACTTGTTGGTTTTTCGACTCTTGTTGTCCTGCATTGATTTTGAATTTTTAAAAATCCAATGTTGAGTCGTCCATGTTTCTGTGTCAACTATAGACATTTCTTTAATAAAATACTTATTGTTTGCTCCAAGAATGCATTGCATGTCTATGATGGCTGAAGACATTATGATTTGTTTTTATGAACTTGTTAAATTTATAATACAAACAGAAGACATTACCAGTCACGATGCGGTTTACAGATAGAATGAAATTATACTTAAATATCTCATATATTTAACCAACTATTGTATAAATTTAATTTTTCTTAATATTTTTGCCTTCCATGATTTCCAAACGTGAATTTAATTCTGAAATATATGTTCCATGATTCGGTAATGAATTTTCATCAAATAATCCAGTTATACGATTTATTTCAGCTTTTAAATGGATCACGTCCTGTCCCTGGATACCCATTGCTGTACTAGTATCTGCACAACTATTAAATAGCTCTGACATACGATTTTCACAATTTAATAAAGACTTATTACTTGATTGAATATTATTTTCCAACAATTGTATCTTCTCATGTAGATTAACAGTATAATTTTTCAAATTATCGATTTCATTCTGTTCGAGTTCCACTTTATTTAGAATTGATTTGTTACTTGATTGTATATCTAAAATAATTCTTTTAGCATCGCTGGCCTGAGAACTACCAAACACGTTCATAGTTATAAAACGACTGACACTATTTTTTAACATCACGTGTATTTATCCAACTATTATGCGTATTATCAAATCCTAACCACTTGACATACATTTCCCCCCTCTTCTTGCGAATAATTTTTTCGATTAAATATTCGTTTGGGAAATTGGTCTTGTATATTTCTTCAGAGTAAAAACATCCGGCTATAGGTTTATCCATATAATCTTGTAACTGATATGTAACTGGTAAGGTTTTATTTATTTTGATAACTTTGAATATTTCTGTAGACCAGTTTGGCAAATATCCTTTTGTGAACACACCCTTTTGTGTACTGATACGGACGTTATCACCAACTTTGAATTTAATTTTTACATTATTAATTTTACACTGTTTTATTACCACCGAGGCGGGGTCTGAATCTGCTTGCATTGGCGTCATTTCTATAGCCCTATGTCGTGAATTATTGTATTCGTATAGCAACTTTGGTAAAATAGAAAACCACTCGTGTGGACCACATGCGGTGAACTCTCTAAACATTTTTTCCTTTAAAGTTCTATTAAACCTTTCTACAATACAAGCTTTTAAAATACTGAATGTCGAATATTTGTGTATGCCATACTTGGTCATCAAAGCGTCGAAAGTGGTGTTGTAAAATTCTTTTCCGTTATCGAGTTGTAAAAGTTTTGGTGAGCCTTCAAGTAATATTTTAGACATTGCGTCAATGACTTCTTTACCTGTTTTGGACTTCAATGGTAATGCCCAGGCTCGTTTCGTGAAACAGTCAATTACGGTTAGAATGTATTTGTAATTTTTATTTTTTTTTGAATATGAAATCATTTCAACCAAGTCAGCTTGCCATAAATCATTTTTTCCATACACATTAACTCTACGTCTAGTGAAATTTTTCCTCGCTGGCTTGTGAAGTTCGATTGCAATTTCCCGTTTAGACATCTGGGATTCGTTTAATTACTTCAGCCTCACGTAATTCGTCGAAAATTGATATTATTTCGTTTGAAACACTTGTATTACCAGCTGCTTTGGACGCAATAAGTAGGCGTAATCGATCGACTAACTCGTTTGGATTGTCCCAATACACTAAGTTATTTTTCTGTAATTTCATAGACAGTCCAACGCCCGAGGGGAATAATTTACTGATGATTGATGAATACTTAGAACCAGTCTTTTTTATTTTTTTTCTATCGATAGATAAATGAGCTGATGATTGAATTAGTATAGATTTATAAACCTCTAAATCGCTATCAGTATAAACAAGTGGATTTTTCAAAAATAATAACTGAAGAACACCAGAGCTTGATACGTAAACAGTACCGTCAATAAGTATAGTGTTTTCAATGAATTTTACTTCTTTATCACCCAAGATAATGTGCCCGCTTGGAAGTTTTTTCGGGCCATAAATTTTATCCAAATCTGTAGACTGTAACCAATTTGAAATTTCTTGTTGATAATCGTCAGCAAATGAGTTTTTCGATCTGATGTTAATATTTTCTTTATTTGATGTCAGTCTGGGTTTATTCGATATTTTAGTTAATGGATCGATAATTGGTTTTAATGATTGTGTCATTAATTGCTGAATATTATCCGAGCCGGTTTTTAATGCGATATATTTGCGTTTAATACTTTCCTTAGCTTTAACTAGCTCATCTAATACAGTAGTTGCCTCCGTCATGACTGCGATTTAAATGATAATATTTATTAATTGTAGCGTCTTATATAACTACATAAGTATCAAATCCATAACGATAACGGCCGTTATCACGCTCACTGTCTTTACAAATAACGACAAACGTAAACCTATCGCGGTTCCAACATGTCATACAAAAATGTTTAAATTGTATATATGATATGTCCCCAGAACAGTGCTCTTGATATATATGTCTTAAATTGGTTTCATCTTGCTTGCATAATACTATTAAATTAGCATTGTCACGTATCAACTGTTTTGGTACTTTTGAATAACTCTGAGCCAGATAAAATATATCTATTTTATTGTGGTGACCTCGAGAGAAATAGTCCCTTATTACGTTTTGGTGTTCGCCGATAACATCGTCCAAGATAAAAATTGAATTCGGTAAAACTTCCTCGGGTGGAATTACTTTATCATTTTCGAAAAAAGTAAAAATGTTGATACCATCAATACCATCAATAATACGTTTTAATAATTTATATTTTGGTTGTTCCAACGTTTTAGAGTATATGTAAACGTTTTCAAATCGTAACCCGTTTTCATCGACTAGTAGAAAATACATCAGATTGGTTTTACCACACCCCGAGCTGCCAAGTACCAATGACCTTATCGTATTCGGAAAAAGCTCTCCATGTCTCTGCCGGATTGTCTCGGGGGTATCAATATTATAAATTCGTAGTTTTTTCTCTTGCTCGATAAAACGCATTTTTAAAAATTTTTCACTATAAATACAGATGACAGAACATTGAAAGCGTCACACGATGTCTCCTGTTCGTAAGCGAAACAACAATAAGGGTTCCGGTCTTATTAACTCTGTTATAAATCATTTACCTGTGGAATTACATTTACCAGGATATAGGTAAGTCACTGCAATATATTATTATTATTATTATTAAATACTAACTAAATTATATATTTGTTATAGATTTGCTGGCCCCGGAACTAAATTAAAAGAAAGATTAGCACGCGGAGAACGTGGAATAAACAGTCTCGACGAGTTGGCCAGAGCTCACGATATTGCATACGAAAAAAGTAATAAATTTATTGATAGACAGAGAGTGGACGAAATATTAGAAAATCAGGCGTGGGAGGTGTTTAAATCTAAAAACACAGGTATCAAGGAAAAAGCTGCGTCTTGGTTGGTTACTACAGCCATGAAGGTTAAGCGTAAGCTGGGGGCTGGATGTGGTTTTAAACAAATGGTTTCGGCAGCTAAAAAATCAATCAAGAATAAAGTGAACGAAAAGAATATAACTAAATTAGTTAAAACTTGTCTGACAGCTGCAAAAAAATCGAAAAAATCGAAAAAAACTAAAACTCCAAGAATTATACACATACCGAAAAGGGTGGTGTCTTACCTTTAATACCTATTTTTGCTGGTTTATCAGCATTAGGCGCACTCACTGGAGGTGTCGGTAATATAGTAAAAGTCGTGAAAGAATTAAATTCTGGTAAAAACACACCTATTCATTTAGGTCAAGGTTTATATCTTACACCTCACAAGGGAAGTTCTTATAAAATCGTGAAAGGTAAAGGTTTATACCTAGCGCCGTACAAGGGCGGGTCAGTTAAGTCAAAAAACTAATTTCTACGTTACCCGACAGAGCATTGTTCGATTATGAGATTATAAAGTACGCATACATGTTGAAAATACCTCATTTCATCGGTGTATTTTGTAGAGACAAGTTGCCTCAACGAATGAAAAATCAAGAGTCAGCTGTAATTAATTTAGACACTGAAATCGGTACAGGAACTCATTGGGTAGCGTATAAGAAAATCGGAAAACAAGTTAAATATTTTGATAGCTACGGAAACTTACAACCTCCGCTAGAATTACAGAAATATTTCAACGGATGCAGTATCGAATATAATTATGATAGACATCAAAAATATAATACAACAAACTGCGGTCATTTGTGCTTAAAATTTTTATCATGTACACTATAACGCTTAGATCATATACCATGGATGGAGCCATGCCCATATCGGCTGTGTAAACAATTTGAAGCACATATAACCGACGAGTCTCTGACATTGATGTTTGATGTGCGCATGCGCGCGAAGATAGCCGCCGCCTATTGGCCGCCTATTTTTATTATCAATCAGCAATCAACATATTCTGACTATGCGACCGCGACCGGTATCCTTACGCATGCGCACATCAAACATCAATGTCAGAGACTCGTCGCTTATATGTGCTTCAATATATCGAGGCATGGCTCCATCCATGGTATATGATCTAAGCTATAACGTTAACCGGTAACTCGAGCGAATTGTCATGCGACTTTTTCCCACCGATAGAAGTCGGTAAAAATGCAAAAATCTGTCTGCTGGGTTTTCAAACGAATAATTCTATTCCAAATGTAAACGAAAAGTGTAATCGAATTGGATTCATATATAATGGTAATAATAGTGATAGCATGTGCAATACCTACTGGCTCTTATGAGTTGACAGAAATCGAAACGGCTATAAAACGTGCATTACATAATACTGATACTTTATTTGAGTTGAGAGCAGATTTACATTAAAATGTTCAATGTATTGTAGCGAAACTGTAGATTTTTCTATGACTAATAATATAGGACAGTTGTTGGGGTTCAAAAATGGTAAATACCAGGCTAATGTTAATCATGTATCAGATACGTTGGTCAATATCACCAGAACAAACTGTATATATATCGATTCAAACCTGGTTATGGGTTCATTCAACAACGGTAAGCAGTGCCATACAATACATGAGTTTTATCCAAATGTTCCTCCTGGTTATAAAATAATAGAGGTACCGACGCATTTGGTATTTTATCCTCTTAATACTACATCTATAACACACGCAAGTATAATTTTAAAAAATCAGTACGACGAATTGGTCGATCTACGAGGTGAGCCAGTATCGATACGATTATTTATTCAAGACTTGTGATGGGGCTGCAATTTTATAATATAAATAGGAGTGTATATGTAAAACCTGCCAGTCGTGTTAAAAACACTAACAAGATAACTACTCCTAAGAAGAAAAAATATTCTAGACGTAAACAGGTTGGACTAACAGCAGAAAATTTAGCTTTTCTACGCTCACTAAACGCTATTTAATATGGACGATATGTATTTAGACGTGACGGGTGGATACACCGACGATTGTAAAATAACTCAAATCGACTATCATTCTTTTTTACCGTATTCAACATCCGCTCTTTCTAATAACGATGAGGTGCGTATTGCGTTACATAACACAGAGTCTTATACTTTACCATGCGAGAGTTATATCTACATCGAGGGATCAATAACCAAACCTGCAGAAATAACTGACGAGATTAGATTTGTAAACAACGGATTGTCATTTCTTTTCTCTGAAATGAAATATGAAATAAATGGCGCTCAAATTCAGAAACTCGTTAATCCAGGTATATCGACTACATTAAAAGGATATTGCTCATATAACAAAACAAATATTTCATCACACCACAGTGCTGCTTGGGATACTGATATTAAAAACGCTAATAAAGATTTTATCGATAGCGATAATTTTAATGGGTGTATTAATCTTAAAGATTTGTTTGGTTTTTGTGAAGATTATAAACGTATTTTAATAAACTGCAACCAGCAACTTATATTGAATAGAGCATCACTCGATATAAATGCAATCAAACAGTTTAAAAATAATGAAGTTGTTACAGACGCTCCTAAACTAAAAGACGTTAAAATAAACGTTTCAAAAATATTGTGGAGGATGCCTATAGTGAGAGTTAGTGATAGAGAAAAAATTCGACTGTTGAAAGTAATCAACAATCAGAAACCCCTAACATGTGCGTTTAGATCGTGGGAACTGTGTGAATATCCGTTTTTACCTCAAAACACTTCGCATTCGTGGAAAGTAAACGGTAATAACCGTAAATAGTAATAACCGGTAAATAGTAATAATTGGATTTCAAACCGCTAGGAAAAATAGCTCGAGTAAAGCAATGTCTTATTTCGACCATTGTAAAATTAAAAACCTAAAGGTATATTTAAACGCTGAGGTATTCCCCTATGAAGATTTTCAAAGTGACTTTAACAAGAATAAGATGGCGACATTATATCGCGCATATGCAGAGTTTCAAAAATCTTACTACGGTCATGAAGATGTGACACCTCTATTGAACCGTTCAGATTTCAAAAATCTGTCTCCAATTATAGTTATTGACATGAGCAGACAGAACGATAACGTGAAAACATCAACTGTAGACCTCAGGATTGAAATGGAAGCAGACGAAGCGTTCCCAGCTTCAATTTCTGCATATTGCTTAATATTACATGACCAAATTATAACTTATAATCCATTTAATGGATAAGTAAGAACCTTGTAAATACTTATTGTAAACCTTAATATTATTTTAATAAATACAAATATTTTTTATATATTACTAGCTGACCTCGTGCACCTCGTTGCCCATTAAAAATACCTACTCTATATGTATTTTAGTGATTTTATTAATCTCTAAACCTTTTTTAACCTAAATTTGTTAAAAAATTAAAAAAGCAAAAAAGCATTTTTAATGGTTCTTTAATGGTTTATGCTTGCCATCTACATAAGTGCATTGTGATACACAATATTTTTCGTATAACCATCTGGTGCGTACACATATAAATCATTCGGGCTCCCGACGCGGGAGCAGGCAACATACAGCTGTCCATGGGAGAAGCATGGATTTACCAAATTTAGGCCACACACATTTGGAAACACGAATTGTAACGACGGATATTTGTTAAAAAATGTTTCGAAATGCTCGTATCGCCTGCCACCAACGTTGATAATGGTTCGGGTGGTGCATGCAAGGCTGGCAAATTTACCTTACCCCGAGCACAGCACATTCCTGGTGCTTCATTCTTAAACTTAAATGCTCTACAATAAATGCAGAGTACATCCATTATTCCGATGGCCACGCTTGAGTGTGTGCTGTAATTAATATCGGCATCATAGTGTAGTGCACAAAGGTTCAATTCGGTGGTTCGTCTGGATCGAGCACCCATTACTCGCATGGTCCCCAATCTTGCATCTCGGTGCTCATCTGTCTCGGATGAGCGGGCCCGGGACTTCCGTTCTCGGTTGGTCCTCAATCTGGTTTCTCTTTGCTCGGCAGTCTCCGATGAGCGGGCCCAGGACTGCCGTTCTCGGTTGGTCCTCAATCTGGCTTCTCTTTGCTCGTCAGTCTCCGATGAGCGGGCCCGGGACTGCCGTTCTCGGTTGGTCCTCAATCTGGCTTCTCTTTGCTCGTCAGTCTCCGATGAGCGGGCCCGGGACTGCCGTTCTCGGTTGGTCCTCAATCTGGCTTCTCTTTGCTCGTCAGTCTCCGATGAGCGGGCCCGGGACTGCCGTTCTCGGTTGGTCCTCAATCTGGCTTCTCTTTGCCCGTCTGTTTCCGCGGCTCGTGTTTCCCGCTTCTTGAGTGCTTGAACTGCGGGACTATTTATCGATCGTTTGTTGTTGGGAATAAAAAATTAACTTTTAATAGTTGCAATTCTTATAATAGTTGCAATTGAATTCAGTTATATTGAAATAAATAATAATAATTATTATGAAATCTTGGTAACCTTAGTAACCATGGCAACCTTGGTAACCATGGTAATATGGACACACACACACACATACATTCATTTTTATATATATATATATCTTGTTTATTTTTATTTCACTTTAATTATTTAATTTTTTATAAATATTAAAACAGACGTCGCTTGACATCACGTGCTGGTGTTGTCTGATGAGCGTATGTTGATTGCGAGCGTTTGCGAAATGGCGCTGTATGTTCAATGTGAGTTGCTTGTGACGATAGTGGTGGTGTCCTAGATGGTGAAAGTGACCTGGATCGATTGTAAAAATCTGGACCGTCATTCTCGTCCACCGATTGTTGGTGGTTGTAATTTTCATCGGGCGACAGTGGACCGTCAATATGGTCTAACGGCTGGAAAATAAATATAATATTAATGATGTGTTTTATATTTTTAAAAATATGTTATTTTACCTCTAATGTGGTATATGTAGGTGGATCGTCTTCCATGTTATCGCCATTCTGTAACTAAAAATTATATTAAATATTTTTTCTATATGTAATAATATATTTATGAATTACCTTATTTAGCACAGATTCTGCTAGTTGTTAAGCTGCGCACATTTGTATTTGACTTGAAAGGTTAGGAAATGATTTGATAGCTCGACCGTCTTGCACGTTTTTAATGAATGTAGTCATCTCATCCGAATTTTTCGGCGGTGACTTCATCTGTATACATTTCTCGTGTAGGTACATTGCAAACTCCTCAGACTGGTTTTGAATTAATGGTGTGCTGTAATCCTCTTTTCGTATAATACTTTCTATAATGCTCGGCTCCAGATATTGAAGGCGGATAAGATCTGCTCGGTTCATCAGTACTCTACAACCGTCTCGGGTTTTAGATTCTATTACAAATACATTTTCCCCGGTATACACCATACTTGATAGTTTCATCACCTCATCTTCAAAAAATATTACGTGTTTATACTTCTGTGGTGTATCCAGTATAAAGGACAGGATATGCCCCATATAAGAAAATATTTTTTTTAAAAAGTATGTAGTAATATGGACGTATCTCGATGAAGTTAATAAATATACAACGACCTGGTATTTTTCATCTGGTAGAATACCGACTTGTATAAACTTCCGGGCTGCAAAGTCGAGTGTGTAGCTTGTAGTTTCAATGAGGTCAGCCGGTGGCGATGGTGCTACATAAGTAAAAGCCTTCTTTTTATATAATGCTGTGTTGTCTTCAATTGAACCAGCCATGTTTTTAAATTAATAATCACTTTAAAATTTAAAAGACTTGAATAAACTAAGTATCGTGGAGTAGAATCGTAAGTGTGTAAGACTGAAGACAGACTGACTCTACCTCAGTGGACCTCAGAGCAAGTGTATGTCGATTTGAAATAATATAAAGTGGGAGAAAAAATATTAGGTATATTAGGTAGGGGTGAATGACAAAGGATGTGACTCATAATTTAGGGTGAATATATGGACAAAGGGTTCGTATATATGTTTTTCTTTACAAATCTATTGACGAGCCATGCTAAGGAATGTTGTTTTCCAACATATTGTATCCGACGGTTCGAAACTAACAAATATCAAGCGGTTAGAATATAATGTGTATGACTATATGTTAAGTGGATAATAATATGTAATATGATGCGTGTACGGTAATTTGATACAATAATATGGTAATATGATGCGTGTACGGTAATTTGATACAATAATATGGTACGTGTACGGTAATTTGATACAATAATATGGTATGCGTACGGTAATTTGATACAATAATATGGTACGTGTACGGTAATTTGATACAATAATATGGTATGCGTACGGTAATTTGATACAATAATATGGTATGCGTACGGTAATATGGTGCGTTTACGGTAATTTGAAAGTGATAACGTAACTGATAACAATGTATGTGATAATATGTCTTGGTTACGTGATGAGATGTGTTCAAGTCGGAATAGTGTATTTCATTCACCTATATACGATAAGATTCCAGCTAAAAGTATATCAGGGTTGTGGCCTAGTGGGCCGAGGCGTCAGCGATGTAACTCGGGGGTATTTGACGAGTCGGGCGGCGGGCTCAGCAGTTGGGTGATGTGGGGTGGGGTAACGTCGCGTACGTGCGCGATCAGGCGGCGGTGATGACGAGGACGAGCAAGGATCAGGGGACGAGCAAAGACGAGCAAGGATCAGCAAGGACGAGCAAGGATCATCAAGGACGAGGGATCAGCAAGGATCAGGGGACGAGGGATCAGCGGTCTGAACTGTCTAAATCATACTACTGCCAGATTTAAATAATTGTAAAGTAGTGGCGAAAATATTTGTTTGTGGATTTAATGAAATTATACATAATTGTGATAAGGACCCCACATGTGTAACAGAATTACTAAAAAATGCTGTAACTAAATCACCTCAATGTGATACTTATATCTCTGAATTCAAAACAGAAATGTGGTATCCATAATTTTTCAAAAATCATTGGTTTTTTGTATGTGATAAGCCCACTACAATCACTATAATTTGTAATAAACAGTCTTTCACGCAAAAAATTAAAGTTGAAAGTTCTGGAAAGTTATACTTGAAGTCTGGGTGTATTGCTTACACCTCGAAAGGTGTACTACAAACTGAACAAAAATTAAACCAAACATATTTCTCAGTTCCAGTAGACTTATCTCTTATGAATGATTCATACTGTAATGTTTTCAACTTTTCAAATCGGCCCTATCCCAAACCTATTTACTTTGATGAAATAAAAAATATTAAATTTAATAAAGAAGCGTTCAATAAAATAAATATCCAATTAGACCAACAAGATATGTTACTAAATTCACTTACTGTAAATAAAACGTATGAATTTATATACACGAACAAATATTTAATTGTCGTAATAATAGTATTTTTAATATATTTTATAGCAACATTTTATTTAAATAGGAAAGCAAAAAAATTAGCTGTAGAAAACATTAATTTAAGTTATAACCCTGTAAGTTCAAAAATTAATTTATTGTAAGTTCTTAGTAAGTATTTATATACCTTATATTATTTATTATTATATTATAATATTATACAATTGTCAAATACCATTCACAACATTTATAGTCAATAATTAGTATGTATGTGTTTTGTTTATCTTACTTTTTTTATACACTTACCTATATATTGTATAAATATATTTTGTTTTATAACATACTTATTAATAATAAAATAATTCAAATAATCTAATGTATAATTGTATTGAAATAAATCACCTTTATAAATTCAATTTTATTTGTTACTTTTAAAGTAATTATTAGTAATTTGTATAGTTGTGTTGTATAGGTATCTTATACACTTATTATTTTATGAGACAAGTTTTAATTTTTATAAATTCTTATATTTTTAACACAATAATTAATAAATAATGTATATTATACACAAATTATGTTTATATGTTTTTGAAGGGGTTGTTATGGATGTTTTATATAAAATTAGAGGACTCGATTTTCGATATTTTCAAAATCCATAAAATCGTTTTGCATTTTTTGTTTTTTGTTTTCACTTTTTTGACTTGTGAATAATTGGTATAATAAATTAAAATATCAGAAATCTAGTCCTATACGTTAACAGATTCAACTCTTCTCTTCAACTTTTATAAGAGGTTTTTTGATCTAAAACCAGTCAGTAACCCGTGTTTTTAGAACTAAAATAATAAGTTTTTATTCACAGCCGCGGCTGTCACACCAATACGGTAATGCAATGACTGTCACGGCCCACGGGCAGCCCAATCAATCGAGGATAATTTTATTTTGTTTCATTTGACGTAAATAATAATGTGGACATAATAGGTATTTATAAAATTAATGGAACGACGTGCGGAGCGTGGACCGCCGATAACAGACCGACGGGTTTTGTCTTGCCCGCGAGAGTGGATGTCGGAGCGGGCGCACACGAATTGCGTACTAAAACAGGTAAACGAACCTTTTTGAACGAATTGCGTCCCGGACGCAATTCATGTTACCTTTTTATCTACAGGTGAGTGGTTCTTAAAGTGAAACATAATATCCTATATAATAAATCGCCATATATTCACTTATTAAAAAAAAAACATAATTTCATAATATCGTATATAATAAATCGTCATATATTCACATATTTTTAAAAAATTTAAATTGTAAAATCATAATATAAGATGTATAAATAGTCATAAGTATTCATATATTTTTAAAAAGAATTAAATTTTAAAAACATAATATCATAGGTTATAAGGTTAATATCACAAGTATTAATTTAATTTTGTCTGTATTTATATTTATTGGCTAATATGTTAACATAATCTTTAATTGTGATTTCATTATTATTTAATTGATTTATTTTATTTTCTATAAATTGTATTCTTTCCCTTATTGGTTTTCTTGGTACTCGTCGTTTTTCTAGACTACTTCTTATCAATATTGTTGTATCGGTTTGCATATTTTTTAAAACTTCTAAAAATGTGTATATATTTGGATGAGGAGAATCGAAAAATTTGTTAAATTTTGAATGAAAAGATTCGCAAGCGTTGGTGGTTCTTTGTGAGCTTGAACTTTTTTCTGCCCATAAGTCTGGAGGAAATATTGAATTTTCATGGATGTATGTATCTACTAAATAATTAGTATTTTTATAATTACTTAATAATAATATTTGTGAAAAATATTTAAATTAAAATTACCATAAAAGTATATATAAAAGTACAAACCCACTAAAAGCTAGTTTTCATATAATAATAATAATATTTGTGATAAATATTTAAATTGTTAAAAAATTTAAAAATATTGAATTTGGAAACCACTAAAAATATGTTAAGGCAAAAAGGTAACATGAATTGCGTCCGGGACGCAATTCGTTCAAAAAGGTTCGTTTACCTGACTTGGTACGCAATTCGTGTGCACCGGTCGGAGCTAGGTGGGGACAAACTCTGCCGCTAGAAATGATGGTAGCACACGACGGCCATAATTACAATTTTTTTTACTGCAAAACATGCCAATTTTGTTCCAATAATACGGCTTACAGAATGGTTTTAGAGCAAAATACCTTTATTAAAAGTTGTAGAGGAGAGTTATATCGGATGACGTATAAGACTCGATTTTTGATATTTCATTTTTCAATAAATAAAATCGTTTTGCGTTTTCTGTTTTTTTTTTCACTTTTTTTACTTGTTAATAATTGGTATAAAAAATTAAAATATCAAAAATCGAGTCTTATACGTCATCCGATATAACTCTCCTCTACAACTTTTAATAAAGGTATTTTTCTCTAAAACCATTCTGTAAGCCGTATTATTGGAACAAAATTGGCATGTTTTTGTACGGTGTTTTCGCTGGTGTGGCGTCCTCTTAATTGCTTTAACATCAGTCATAAGCCACTATAACATGAAAACTACAAAAAACGTATTATATAAAAACTAATGTAAAAAAAAAAATAAATAACTAACTAAATATTAATCAAACCTTATAAAAATATATAGTACCTATATGATGAACTCCAAAAATCATTGCACTTACAAGTTAAAACTAGATACTAAAAACATTATGAAACCTTATTTAATTGTATTACTCTCATTGAATTAATATTAATTCGAATTAGTTACTAACAAAAGTACCAAACTAACATTGCACTAATTAAATATTTTATAGAAATAATCTTTAAGTATAGAGTATACATAATAGTATATCTATTAGAGTATAGTATATAGAGTCATCGTCAATTATTAATCAACGAAATCCTAAAAGCCAAAATTATAAAAATGATATATTATATTTCAAACTAACTATGATACAAATCGATTTCAACAGCATAAAAAAAAACATAGCACACTTAGGCTAGGTTCACATGAGAAGCGTTAAACGCGCGTTAACCAAACGCGCGTTTACAATTACTATTAATAGCTGTTAACTGTACACATGGTAACGCGCGTTGGATGGCGACGCGCGTTCAACGCAGCGACAACGCAAAAAACCTGTCAACGCGCGTCAGCCCAAGTTGACGCGCGTTTGAACATTGTACAGGTTTGCATTGACGTGTTCAGTTGCAACGCGTTTTTCAAGGCGTTACGTCGTTTTTCGTCTACTCGTACAATGGAAGAATTCAATACTGAATTTTTCATCGATGAAATCGAAAAAAGGCCTTCGATCTGGGACATGACCAGTCGTGATTATTCAAATAAAATAATAAAAAGAAATGCCTGGGAAGAAATAGTACTCATTTTTTCTGAAGAAGGTTGTACAGAGGAAAAAAAGAAAGTTCTTGGTATGTATTACTTTATTTTAATTACTTGTTTTTTATTACTTTATTACTTTAACTCATAAACAAATGCATATTTTAATAATGAATACAATATAATGTACATTATAATATTATGTTCTTATTAATATTTTACAATAAAAACTAAAAATATTACATTATTTTTTAATACTACATTTTTACAATTTATATCATACGGTTTTGCCATTCTATACTTCCTTCGTTATTAAAATAATTCATAAATTTAACTCTAACATTTTCTGCTACTCGTATAGCACGTCCAGTAGTAGAACTTGTTAAATTTGATAGGGGTGCTGTAAATAACGTTTCTTCATAACTATTTCCATCTCTTATTCTGACGTAGTTGTGAAGTACGCAAATAGCTTTAACAATATCTTGTGCAAATTCAATATTCACATCTAATGGTCTATGCAATATACGCCATTTATTGCTCATAATGCCAAAGGTACATTCTATATATCGTCGTGCTAAAGTATGCCGGTAATTATAAATTTTTTTTTCGTGTGATAATAAATTTCCACCAAATGGTCTCATCAAGTTTTCTAGCATACCAAAGGCTTCATCAGCAACTATGACGTATGGCAATTTGATTTCATCGTTGTCTATAATAGGTCTTGGTTCAGGAATATTCAAAGTTTTTTCACTGAGCTTAGTATACAAAGATGATTCTTTAAAAATCCCAGAATCGCTATTCTTTCCGTATGCCCCAATATCCACCCAAATAAAACAATAATTAGAGTCACACAATGCCATTAATACTAGCGAAAAAAAATGTTTATAGTTATAATAAAGTGACCCTGAATTTTGAGGGTGTATCAAACGTATATGTTTGCCATCAAGTGCCCCAATGCAATTAGGGAACTTGGCATTTTGTTCAAATCCTTTGGAAATTTCTAACCATTTTTCCTTTGTGGGTTGAGACATCACAATATTTTTTAATTTTCTCCAAATGACTTTACATACTTGGTGGATTATAGCAGCAGCAGTACTTTTCCCCATCAAATACTCATAATGTAATTCACTAATGGAACATCCACTTGCTAGGTATCTGTAAAAACCATATTATTTTTATATTTTTATAACCTATTTTTTAATTATAAAATAATTAGGAACAAATGCAGTTTAGTTCCTTCCTCACCATTTTTAATTTTTTCCTTCAAAACTTATGCCTAATTATATAATTATAACTATATTATTTTATTTAGGATTAACTTTACAAAAAAAGTGGAAAAGCTTACGAGACAATTATGTAAGAGAAGCCAAAAAATGTAAAATGGTGAAATCAGGTTCAGGAAGATCGAACAAATCTACTTACTTACATTTTGAAAGATTACGGTTTCTGCAAGGGTCAGTAGAAAATAATGTAACCGAAAGCAGTTTTTCAACTGATGATGAAAATGTAAAAATAACTAAAAATTCTAACAACGTAAATGATGTAGATAACAATTTTAAAAGTCCTAAAGAAGATTGTCGTAAAAACAAAAAAAAAAATAAAATTACATCCAGCAGATGAACATTTCGCAAACATATTGGAAAAAAGTATGGCTCAACGATATGTTCCCGAAAAAAAAGATGAGGATGATGAAGATAAACTTTTTTGTTTATCACTAGTTAAAGAAATTAAAAAAGTTCCTGAAGACAAACGTCTCAAACTTAAAATTGATATGTACAATTTAATTTTACAAAATCAGACATCATCATCTGATGGATATCAACATGCTATGTATGGACAACAATATCGACCAAGTAACTTTGGATATCCAAATTATGGTTATAATTCTACGCCACACAACACCACAACACAAGGGTATCATTATGATCACAATTTTGCTGATAAAAGTACTTCTGCACCTGCACCATCACCAACGCCAACAAATGTTAGTGAAACAGACAGTGCACAGTCTATACTTGATTTATTTGACTAAAATTTACTTATCAATAATTGTATTATATAATGTATGCAAAGGGTTCTTTAAAATATTATGTATTAAGATATAAATATAATAATAAATATTATTTATTATATTAAATATAATAAATATTCGTTAGTAAAAATGTTACACTTGTTATCTTATATTATGCTGTAATGTTATGTTCTTGTTATTAAAATAAATAAATTAACATACCTCAAAGTAATTATGAGCTTTTCTTCTGGTGAAATACAATATCTAATTGCATTTTCGTCAGCCACAATTTCTTGTTTGATTTGCTCCAACAAGTCATCAAAAGATTTAATCGACATCCGGAAATAGTTAAAAAATTTTAGTTCATGATTTCTCAAACTTGGATACAGCGTGATGTACAAGCTTGTACTTAGTCTGTTTTTTAAAATAGGATGAACCCAGTATTTCCTATTTCTCTGCCTACGACGCTGCATTCGTCTATATAAGGTCCATAAACATACAGCTTCTGCTACGTCCATCTTCGCCGGAATGAAAAACACGACTGACTATAGTTATATAGTATAACTATATACTATATACGACTATACTATACGCGCGCTTAACGCGTAAAATCTGTAATTCATGTGAACACTGACTAAAAACGCGCGTTTGGCTAACGCGCGTTTAACGCCTCTCATGTGAACCTAGCCTAACAATAATTTATAATTATGTATTTTTGGAACGGACAATGATCTCACATTATTATGTATCTGATTAGTGATTACTAAAGATCATATTCTAGAATTAAAAGGTAAATCTATCGCTTAAAAATAGAAAACATAGATATTCATACATTTTAAATAAACTATCAATCGAGTGTTTTTGTAATTTAATTTTCGATTTGCGAGAACGTTCGATTACTATGTTCAACATCAAAAACAAATTGTCAACTGTCTGTCAAACCATTCTAGGCTTCTGATTTTAACTCTACAGACTTCACGATATCTGTGAGTAACACATTTGTAAACTATATAGGCACTAAAAAGTAACATTACTATAAATAAAAATAAAAACGTCACTAATTTTTACTATATTATTAAAACTCAAAGTTATTGACGAACAAAAGTCATCAATTATGTATTACGTATTTTAAATCATGATTTATACATAACTGTACAATTTTATTATCTAAATAAAAGTTTTAAAATGTTTTATTATAAAATTATTAATCAAAACATGATGATTTGATTAGTCTTATGTAGTATCTACGTAATACGTTTAACTTGCATTTGTTACGTTTAAAAATCATTTCAAGTAGATGTAATCAAAATAAATAAATAATTTTATATTAATTACCATAGGTATAAGTAAGGTTTGTCAGTTATAATTATTTAAAATATAAATGTTAAATAAATTATAAATTTTACAGATCAAAAGATGTTAAAAATAAATAGTAATACTTCTATTAACTATTATTCATAAAAACAATTTGTGAAACGATAAAACATAAAAACGTATTGGTTTTAACTTTTTAAGATCGGAATTTGAGTGGTTAACTACAGCGAAATGAATTTGTTGGTGTAGGTTTTATTTTCATATCGTTGTAACTTGTGAGTATACTTTTAAGCAGTTCTTCTGATTTATATTTATTTTACAATGTACTTTGTAGCTTTACAAAATCTAATTATTATATGGAGAAATAAAGAACATTAAATTAATAAGATTTTATATCTGATATCTAATTAAAAGTTTAAATAATAGTGTGACAATACTAAATATTATATAAGTATTTTGGTTATGGCATTTATTAAACAATTTTTAATTGTATTGGAAATTCAAATTAGATAATATTAGAATAATATATTAATACCTATCAAAAGCACAAATAAAATACAATAACATATTATTATTTGTCCAGATACGTAACGCACTCCGGACTGTCCAGTATATCGACATAGTACTTGAACAATAGCATTTGAATATATTTTCAATTTTGATCGTTTTCTTCTGAATATTATACAAAAATGATTCTGTTTATACGTGGGTACATAATATTATAACGCGTGGTTATTGACTTTTAACCTTGTTGAAGGTGGTTTTAAATATATACACACAATAATCTGGCAACGATATGAAGTATTTATTGTTATAGTAATAGTTACATATAACTTAATGAAGATTATGGCACGAGTTTTTTTAATGTGTACCTACTGTTTTCGTGTTCTAATAATCTAGTGTATGATATTTTCATTTGTATACAACAAAAACCCTTAAATTAGAACATATACATCGGTGTTATATCGGCTTTATATATTTTTTTCTGTTTTAATAACATTCAAATATTTATAAATGTATGATGCATTTATAAATTAAATTATTGAGAAACTTTTGGGTATTATTAATTTTTTAAACATTTTTAGACAGTAATCCGTGTTTTTTAAAGAACAAAAATTACATGTTTGCATTTGCGACTAATTAGTTCTCACTAATTGCCCTGCTATCTTAGATCATAGAAATTGTATAGACAGAATTAGAAGTTGTGTTCAAAATATTATGCAGAATGTAATCGGCCTATAAACCTATAACTTCTAAGGATAAAATGGTGCCATAAGGATTTTCCGCCTAACCTTTATCGCTACCATAAACATTTGTATCTACATACAACTTGATATCATTACAAGGTACAAAAAAATGACTCCATTACTATTCATTAGAATTCAAATGTGAAAAGCCCTAACTATTTCAAATTTGGAAAACATGAGCTCAATTTATAAAGTAAGAAATATAATTTTTTTATACCTGATAATTTTAATGTTGTGAATTTAATGCACTATAAAACTATAAAAGTATGGATATTAAATTTAAAAAAAAGTACAGTTTAAAATGCGCTTAGAATAGATGCGCTGAATCTTAGGTACTTAAAAGTTTGAATACTATTTACTTTTTCAAACGCCAATCTAATTGTTGCTTAATAATTTAATTATGTTTGTTTTTATGTTAAAATGTTATACATTTTTAACTCAAAACTAATGTCAGCGCAATAATTATTTTCTCTCAGACTCGTTTTTTTTTATGATTTTTGAGTAATCTTATAAAGTAAAATATAGGATAATATCTTTGAGGGTATGATGTATCTGTTTTATATTTTATTATTTTTTTACTTAGTATTCGACTTTTAAAACGAAAAAGAATATGTGAATTTAAATTATGTCTAAATTGTTTTGAGACAATATTGAGACAAATCGATGTCATACCCTCAAAAATATTATTCTTTATCGGTTTTGTGATGGATATTTTTACTCTAAGATAACTAAAAAATATTTAAAAAAATGATTCTAAGTAAATGCGTTTTGTCTATGTTGCGCGTGGGTGACACAGAAAACCAACAGACATCCTCTTAAATGTTAAATTATTAAGCCAAGTTTGGAGTTAGTACACGACAGTCGACAATACGAAATGATTTAGTTATTGAATCCTAAAACAAATCATACATTAAGAATTTATAAATACAGTGTTCTGATTTGTATTTAGGTATCTTCTATATGTTATAATATAATCAACATATAAGTCATTACTAATCTATAAATAAAATGCAATTAGAAAATTTAAATCGTTATGTGCAGAGTTTCATAGGTACCTACTAATATATTATAATAGCGTGTAATATATATTACACTGATATAGTGACGTATTGTTGTCGTGATTCGTGAATATCAGATTTTTTTATCAGTAAATGACTTTTGAACGAGATTGACCTATATATATTTATAAATAAAAGAAAATGAAATATAATTTGTTAAATATAAAATCATACTTATAGCGTATAATATTTTACGTTATTTTTAATGTGGTAATAATTTACCAACTGATCCAACTGATGTTACTTGATGGGACGGGTTATAACTTTTTTTCCGTGCTGTATTTATATTTTAATATTGCTTTTTTATAGGTAGGTAGGAAAAGTAGAACAGAGTGTTCTCTGTATGTTACACATTATACTAAAAATATCTTTATAACAATCCACAGCTCATTTTCAATATTTATACAATTTCATGTTTATGTTTTTCCATGATACATTTATTCATCTATTATATTATTATACATTATCAAATGTCGGTACATGTTGGTGATTATAATAATATATAGATAGGTCATATCGTTTGAGCATTATTTGAAAAGTCAAATAATACTCATTTAACATTATATAATTATTTTTAATAGTTGAACAATAACTATAGATTAAAAAAATATATAAGGCGATTCACTAAGCATGCTAACCACCAATATTTCCTTTAATAATGAAATTATTGAAATTTTTATAGTTACTTATTAAAATAATTAAGTATAGGCACTTACTCAAGGTCTAAGGATTTTAAATTATTTAAATTTTTATACAATCCAAGAAATGGCCTGCGGCCGTAATACAAATTTCTTTTATTCAAATGTGAACCAACTTCTCCTTCAATTTTATACTAAATCAATATTGTTAAAAATTCATCTGATCAAAAATGTACAGGAAACTTGAAAAGTTAATTTTTCATTTAAAAAAAAGAAGTTTGTGTGTCTGAGAGAACACTCCTTTTTTTATGTTTAATTGAAAATGGACCTCAAGTATATATACAAATTCTAAATAAATTTGGCTCAGAATTCGATTAAAATAATTTTTAAAGGAAAAAATGGAGGTGAGCATGATTATGCTTGATGAATTAACTCATAGGTATGTATGCCTCTGTCTTATACTTATGCGGCTATACGAGCAATGTATATGAACACTCATGCGTTTATGTATAACACGCAAATCATAAATAAGCCTAACCTAACTTAACCTAACCTCTTTCATAAATTATAAAAAGATAACTTTAATATCATTAGAATCTCGCTGAAATCCCTAAAAAAAGTTACAAAAGTCTAAGGGTAAATTAAAAATAAGTTTTAAAATGATGTAATTAAGTGCATCTTAATTCATAAAAAAATAGTTTTTTTGAAAATTATCTTAAATGTTATTATTTTATTTATTTTATTTTTAATACAACTAAAAGCAATTTCAAAAAATCACTACATAATATAATATTATATTATCGATTTGTGTGATTGTGTTTTTTTCTTGTAGCACGTTTGACAGACGTTAATTTTTATCAGTATACTCACTACTTAGGAGGACGTTGTACTCGCATGTGTTGTCTTCGTCTTACACACACACGTTACACGTATGACATATATCAACTATTCGTTTACAAGCTTCAATAGTGGCTTGGTTTCAAAAAGTTCATAACTTACTTAAAAATATCAATATTTAAATTTCATAATAGGTAAATCCATTCTAATATCAAAACTAACAGCACACTAATGAAACTGATTAACGAAAATTTGCTATGTCGTACGTGTGTAAGACGGAGACAACACAATATGCGGGTACGACGCCCTTTAGGTATATATACTGTTTTTATTGCACGTGGTGCTTTATCACTTTCGTTCCACCAATACTAGAAATATTGTTACAGTTATACAAAGATCGAGTTAAAATAATGAATGAGTACTTTTGAAACAATTTTTTTTTGTATAATCATAATTTTCCACGCGTCAAATAACTTATGTATTAGAAGTTTTATTTTTATTTTATTATTTTCTGGCGTATACGATATTGTTTAAAAGTTTAGTATTGGGATAGACGTATAGTCGAAGTCGTTTAAATAAACATTTGTACTTTTGATAAATTTAGATCACCACGGTCGTCACGTTAATATTGTATAGTACATGATGCCAAATTTTTTTTCCTAGTGGAAAACAAATATATTATGTATGTTTAACAATATAAGAGGCATAACACTATATCAATATTGTAAAATCAATAATCTTGAGTTGTTTTTTTCTATATATATGTATATATCGACGCAAGTAAAATTACATCAATAATTAAATATACAAATACAATGCGTCAATACGTGACGTATAACGTATAGGTATATAACTATTAAATGTATTTATATATACGGAGTGATCTATTTATCTGGCTACACTAATTTTGTTATTTTAAAATATAAAGTAGGTAGGTATATTCGCCTAATATAAAGTATTCAATTTTTACAAAAAAATCATTGACATTAATTATATAATGCTTATAAATAAAAAAAAAGTAGTTCAATATGATATTTACGCTCACAATTTGTTTTAAAGAAGTATTCCGTTTCAGATGATAAAAATAAAACATAAGTTGAATAGGTAGTCGAAAAAACTTTAAGGTTTTTTTTCTGAAAACCGCAAAAATATCCTGAACAAATCAACGTAGTCATAATCACCTAAACTGTAGTCTCAAACGGATCTATCCAATATATTGTAGACATATAATATATACCTATATATAAATATAATATTGGTATATCTCATGTTTATAATATAAATATATCGATGATATTTTGTACGACACTCGTCAACACTGCTGCGGCAATCCGCACGGCGAAGTTAATGGACGAGTGGATTATTATATTTTCGTTCCGAGATTACCGCGACGATCGTGTCAAGACCGCTAACTCAGTTGTCGTCGCACTTCCGTGCCGGCATAACGATAATATTATTTATCGCGTCCGATATACCTATATACGTTAATTGCTTAATATATCTCTTCGCATCTTTTCGTGTAAGATTCGTAATATTCGTGTAACGCTGTCGGCGTTCGCACTAGGGAAAAAAGTATAAGTCCGAAATCGTAGTATACACCCCGACGAGATCGACCGTCACCATGCCGTTGGCCAACATCGAACAGCTCCGGAAGCAAATCAGCGTGGCGTCAATCGCCGGTCTGGAGGACGTCATCTCGATGAAAAAGTCCTTCAACCGACACCTGCACTTCACGCTGGTCAAGGACAGAAACGTGGCCACAGCCCGGGACTATTTTTTCGCGTTATCCTATATGGTCCGGGATAATCTTACTTCTCGGTGGATACGAACTCAACAACACTATCACGACACCGATCCAAAGGTACCAATATGCCTACGAGGCAAATGTTATCGTTTTCGCAGATTTGTTCGTCCAACCGTCCCGTCTCACGACCTAGATCTGAACGTCTCCACAGTTGATACATGTATATTTTTACGAGTTTTCTAAAAATATCCGCGAGTGCCTCCTAATTTACATCACGTAGCGAAGTTGAACTAACGCGAGCTGTATATTTTCACATTTAATTATAGTTTCCAATATTTTTACCATCTTATAGTGTAATAATTAGGAAACGTATATTTTCGATGTGGGCATGTGTAGGTCGTCTATTACGAGTTTCTGAACGTCCGTTGTGATATGCTCATTATAATATTAGATTTCGGAGTTGATCTGCAGCCGTAAATATTAACACTGAATCATGCTATTATATTATGTATATTTTACAATAACATACAGATCAATCGATCATAATTTCGTAATATGTGATAACGGTTTTATACATTATTATTATTGAGATATCGTTGTAGTCGTTTGCACGAGTATAATAATATATGTATATACTTTTTTCACTAATTATAATTTTATTATTTGCTGAGCTCTGTTTAAGTTTTTTTTTCTAATAGGTTATCGCGTTAATGGTTTTGTAATTTTGTATATTATACAGGGATTTTATTTTTTAATAACGTACATTTGCACGAAATATTTTATTTCATGAATAAAATATCACATTACCTATATTATGAATCAAATCACACGCTTACGAGTTTAAATTATTTGCAGATAATTATTACTTAATACTTTTTGTAGGTCAAGAAACACATGATCAGGAATCAAACTTCACATGTTCTATTATATTCTTGATTGTTGTGAGGGTATTTCTTATCTAGCTACGAACATAATAAAATAAGCTTCTTTACCTATCGATTGTGTGCCGGTTTCCCTATCATTTATACAATGATGACTTTGAAAAATAATATATTAATAAAATACACATAATAACTATTTATTAGTACTCCGAAAACAATGCGGATTATTATATTATAACTTATATTTATATGTACAATTATATTTTGTATTTTAATATTTTCTTCGCATCTCGAATAAATGCGATAAGTTGTGAAAAATATTTATAACCTTATATAGGTACCTAGAACCTAAATTGTGTGTTGTACATTTGTACTCGTTTTAAACATTTAACTTTTTAGTTTTCAATAGTCTTCGAGCTTAGAAATTTCGGTATAGGTAACTTAAATTAATATTTATGTAAATAATATTATTAAGCCCTGTAATAGGTAACTAATAATACCATACAGCAACCATAAAAGAAATGTTGTTAATGTCCATAATATTATTACATATAGTATATATTGTAAGTTATTATATTATATAGATACTATGTAATATTGAGTCGAATAGATGGTAGAAGGACGTATGTCAAAATATAATTCTTTCAAAGTCAACAATGTCAATTATAAATGACAGTGTTTAATGAACAACAGGGTTCGCCAAAACATACCTTGGTGGCTAGGTCACAGATTCAAAACTGTATTCTTAGCCGTTTACATTTTAATCGAACGATATTTATAGAATAATATGTAGGTATACAATTTTCGTTCATATTTTATTATTTAAAACGTTTAAAATTTTTTTAAAGATTGGTAGGTACACGATTTTTAACTACCTACCCAATACCCATTATATTATATTTATATGAATCGGGTTTTGTAAGCGACTACGGAGTTAAGAACTCTGAGCAAATTAACAAAAAATGCCAAATGGCATAAGTAATTAAACATTTATGTTATTATTAAAAAATAACTCTTGTGCCCTCGTGGTTTCCTATAACTCTTTTACTCACACGAGGTAAAAACTAATACCTTTACATAATAAACCAAATAAAATAATTGTTTTTAAATTTTATTTTTTTATAAACGTATTGCTTGTTATATGTTATCTGAATAAACGGAATGATGGAAACACGTTAGAAATCCATGCAAGATGCATGAGTGATTACGAGTTAAATTTTAATTTCAATTTAAAAACCATGAGTACCTTAAAAATGTATTATATATATTTACTAGATGATCCCGTGTGCACTTTGTTGCCCGTATAAGAAATGGCAACTATTAAAAACATATTATCGTTAAACTCCTTTTGGATGTAACTCGTTGCAATAAGTGTAACCCAGCCACCATAGCTGGTAGGTAATCCGACTGCGTCAGATCGTGGACAAAGCGCAACTCATCTACCTCAGTAGGTAGTGTTTGAAAATTCGATTTGATGCAAGCTTGTACTTGATCTGCCCGATTAACCAATGACAACCAATAATAAATAAATACTAATTTCTACTAATTATTTCTCCTATAACCAATAGAAACCATTTATAAACAAAAATTTCCACCGTAAATCTCAAAATCCCCGTTCGAGCACATCCCCGGGTTGGACCTAGGGGTATGAAAAATAGTTTACATCACTCTCTCCTACTGAATATACACACAAAATTTCATGAAAATCGGTCAAGCTGTTTCGGAAGAGTTTGGTGAAATACATTTTCCATATTGTGACACGAGACATATTAGGTAAATAACAGTAATAACACATATTGGTGGCTTGATGTTGTGCTGTGGTTGCAATCAACCGTGAACCACGATCTGAGAGTAAGTACCTGCCGATGCCACCGGTTCCCGGATGGTTGACTAGTGACCACCCAGGTTCTTAGGGGGAAACCCTTGTCACACATACACACGCGTCTCCTAAAACTAAGGCAAACCCTCCTCAGCAGGAACAAACCAACTAAAAACCTATACGAAAACAACTATAATGACCATAGTTACCGTGCTTAAGTTCAATAAAATAAAACAACACATTCATATACGCATCGTATGTTTACATGATCTATTATCAATTATTATCTACGTTTTAAATTCTGAGCGGAGCGATTAATGTATCAATGATGTATTGATGTGTATTTTTTATTTTTGTGTCTGTCGTCACCTGGGACGTCACGTGGGACAGTAAAATTTCTTCGATTTTGTTCAACAGTATCTTGTTCGATGGGAAGATGAATCTAGTTGGTGCATTGGGGAGGTCAAAATTTAAAATTCCCAGTAATTTTCAAAAGCGCAGTAAAAACAAAATACAAATTAAATTAAACGGGAATTTTTATACAGGTAAAAGCAGGTTAATATATACTAGGTTTACACAGGTTTTCGAAAAAAATCAATTTTGGTTTTTGGTGTAACTCAAACTAGTTGTCATTGTTAAAATTTTTTGAGGTGGCTCCAAGATGTTTTTTATTGGGGGGGGGGGGGGTAATTCTCCCGCCCACCCACATGTTTGCGCTACTGGGTGGGTGGGTATATAGGAACTAAAATATATGTTGTGCATCTTGGTTGATAAATGTTCACCATGCCACTGGTTATATCTGTAATATAGTAATATAAAAACTAAAAACATACCTACAAGAAATACGAGTATAAGTAGTTTGGTAAAAAGTATGCATAGTCAAGCTTTGTTATTTTGTCCATACATATTACCATTGATGATAAATTATTTATAATCAACGATATTACTTATTGCAGTATACGTCATAATTATAAATATTGTAAATATTCGTTTTTCAGACTTTTTCTTAATAAAGAAAAAACTTATTTTCTTTATTATCTCCAAATAAAATATGTAAGCAATTTGAACTCGAAAAAATTTTTTCCATATTATATTAAACTATTATTTAAAATCGGTGGCGTGTTCTGTACACTCAACTGGTGAAACGCTCTGAGTGTACGTATCGGCCGGTGTTGCCGGGCTTAATAAAGCTCAATAAAAAAAAAAAAAATATAAATCCGTTTGATTAATCCTACTTTATTTCAAACACTATTATCTGTTGTCAGTTCAGTGAATTACAGTATGTGAATGAATAATATATATTAATAATATTAATAACGTTATACGATTACTTTTTATTTTCAGCGTGTTTATTATTTGTCTTTGGAGTATTTGGTTGGTCGTTCGCTCCAGAATACCATGATCAATCTCGGCATTCAAAGTAGTGTTGACGAAGCATTGTATCAAATGGGACTAGACATCGAAGAACTAGAAGATCTTGAGGAAGACGCCGGTCTGGGAAACGGTGGTTTAGGTCGTTTGGCCGCTTGTTTCCTGGATTCCATGGCTACTCTTGGCCTGGCAGCTTATGGTTACGGTTTGAGATACGAGTATGGTATATTTGCTCAGAAGATAATTAACGGTGAACAGGTAAATTCAAAATTAATGCATATAATATTATACACACATCAGTTTACGCTATGCATAATGTATATTGCAGACCGAAGAACCAGACGATTGGCTCAGGTTTGGAAACCCTTGGGAAAAGGCTAGGCCCGAGTATATGTTACCAATTCATTTCTTTGGCAAGGTAGTAGACACACCGACCGGCAAAAAGTGGATCGACACTCAAGTATGCATAATACAACTATCATCATAAATCGTAGGATCCAACATTATATATTTTAAAATTATTATAATACATTAATACTATATAAAATATAACAAACGTTCAATTTTAAACGCCTGTTTACACATAATTTATAGGTTGTGTTCGCGATGCCGTACGATAGTCCAGTACCTGGATATCAGAACAACATCGTTAACACCATGCGATTGTGGTCTGCCAAATCTCCCGTCGAATTCAACCTGAAGTTCTGTAAGTCAAATCGTATCTAAAAATGAAATAATAATAATCATAAACTTTATAAACAAAATACATTTGAGGATTTTCGACGCATTCGATCTATATGTCACGAATAGATATTCTCAGTATGAAAAAAAAAAAGTTAATCAATAATTAATTGTCGATTTATTTTATTATAGTCAATGACGGTGATTACATTCAAGCTGTTCTCGATAGGAACACGGCTGAAAACATCACTCGCGTTCTGTACCCCAACGACAATTTGTTCGAAGGCAAAGAGCTGCGTTTGAAACAGGAATATTTCATGTGTTCGGCCACGCTCCAAGTACGTAATATACATACTATATAATTATACGTGGGTTGTTACTCATTATTTGGTTAGGCACTTAGGCTACATTAACTTTCGGCGTTAGTGAGAAAGAATGTTTTTTTAAATATATAAAGCGAACTTTTTCCAAAATTTTTTTTTATACGTTATATAGTGGTTATTTAATATTTCTTTTATCGACGACCTATGTTTTTAATTGTATAGATAATCGGAAACAAAATACTTTTCTAAAAATATTGATGTAGGAGTGTATGACAACGTGACATGGGTATATTGCAGGTATAATTGATGCCAAATATTGAAAATAAATATTTTTGTATCAAACATAATTTACAGCTTAGATAAGTGTGGTAAAATTACAAGTACGCCTATAGTCATGGGTAGGATAATGAGTCCGTGTATATATTATTAATCGTCGCACATAATTAAAAAAATTTGAAACTGGGTTTTTGACCGTCATTAATTTTGTGCAGGACATCATCCGGAGGTTCAAAGCGACGAAAAAAGGCGTACAACCGCGGACCGACTTCAATTATTTCCCGGACAAAGTGGCTCTGCAGCTGAACGATACCCATCCGGCACTCGCCATCCCGGAGCTGATGAGAATCCTCATGGACATCGAAGGTCTGTCGTGGGAGGATGCTTGGGATATCACCGTCAAGACTTGCGCTTACACTAACCACACCGTATTGCCTGAAGCACTGGAACGGTGGTCGGTGTCGTTGATGAGCAGCATATTACCGAGGCACATGCAAATCATTTACCAAATCAATTTCCTGCACTTGCAAGTAATAATGACAGCGAGCTGAATCCGAGATATTCCGCGTTATTGCGTTAATACTTAATTTAATATAATAACTAATCTATTTATTAAAATGTTGTCTTTTCATAGGATGTTCAAAAACGTTGGCCAAACGACAATGCGCGCATGAAGAGAATGTCGCTGATTGAAGAAGACGGCGACAAGAGAGTGAATATGGCCCATTTGTCCATCGTCGGATCTCATGCCATCAACGGTGTAGCTCGTATTCATTCAGACATCATTAAGAACGACTTGTAATTATTATCCAATAAAATCATATCTATATTTTATTATTATCTACATATTATACATAAAATACGTGTCATTTCAACGATTTCAAAAAGTGTTCATTAGGTATAACATCGTATACCTAGGTACTTTAAAATATTTTTCAAAGATGTTACTGTTAATTTATTTTTTACTGTTCTATTAAATATGAACTACAACCGTTTTATTGTAACAAATATTATTTTTACTATTTAAATGTTAAAAAAAATATTACAATATTAATTGTTTTATTCGAATTTTAGGTTCAGAGACTTTTACGAATTAACACCAGAAAAGTTCCAAAACAAAACCAACGGTATCACTCCCCGTAGATGGTTACTTCTCTGCAACCCCAATTTATCAGATATCATTGGAGAAGTATGAAAATTATTGCATTTTTAAACCATTTTTTAACTAACTAACTTCATATAACTTATTGGTGTTAATAAATTATTGTTATAATGTTATGACTTTATGATTTATGTCTATTCGCTCAATTTTTCAGAGAATTGGTGATAATTGGATCACGCATTTGGACGAGCTGACAAATTTAAACGAACTTGTAAACGATGAAAGTTTCATATTGGATGTGCAAAAAGTCAAACAAGAAAACAAAATGAAACTAGCTCATTGGTTGGAATCTGAATACAACGTCAAAATCAACGTCAACTCAATGTTTGACATCCAGGTAACCTACTAATAAATAATAAACAATATTATATTATAATATTATAGACTATAGTACCTATATACATGATCTCTGCATATTATTGAAATATTCTTATATTAATCAAACGACATGTTGTGACATAGGTGAAAAGAATCCACGAATATAAGAGACAACTTTTGAATTGCCTACACATCATCACCCTTTACAACAGAATCAAGAAAAACCCAGACGCTGAGTACGTCCCGAGAACAGTTATGATCGGTGGAAAGGTAAATCTCTCGATTTCGATTAAATAATAACACGTTTATAATTTATTACCATATTTACTATTCCTGTGCAGTGGGCATTTGCGCAGTAGTGGCACTATACATCCAGCGCAAATGCTCACACGTTTTTATACTTAAATTGTGTAGGGCGCAGTTGTGTAGATACGATATTGTATATGTATATGTATGCGTTAAAAATATGTATTCACATAATAAATGTGTTTTGCTTGTTATCATATCTTAGGCTGCTCCGGGATACTACATGGCAAAAAAAATCATCAAACTCATCAATTACGTGGGCAACGTAGTCAATAACGACCCGGTGGTCGGAGACCGTCTGAAGGTGTTGTACTTGGAAAACTATCGAGTCACTTTTGCTGAAAAAATCATACCGGCCGCGGACCTCAGCGAGCAGATATCTACTGCGGGAACTGAAGCATCTGGTACCGGCAACATGAAATTCATGGTATAGTACATTTCGCTACCTATTATACATAAAATTTATAAATGAGTCATTATTATACCTCAATCGATTATTAATTGCGTTTTATTTGTGTCTATTCAATATTGATGTATACGCTGTATATACGATTCTTAATCTCGATGATGACATAAATTTAAAGCATATATTTTACTTCCTGTATCATGGGCTGCAGAGATTTATTCGAACTTTAGGAAGAGCAGCCGAAGGCTTATTTTTCGATTTATAATAGACGAACAAATTCACATAAACCTCTTTCCTATGATGTTTAGTACATTTTTGCTCTCTTATAATCATAAATATTACATTTTGTGCAATTATTTAATCGTTATAATAAACATTTCAATATTATATACTTCTATATAAAAAGTATAAATTACAGCTGAAAATAATAAAAAAATTAACAGTTTAATAAAATGTATGGAATACTTACCTACGGAATACGACCTACCTAAGAAAAAAATAAATATTAAATGTTTTATTTCCGGGATTTACTTACTCCAAAATTAAATCAAAATAGAATCCAATTTATTAATAATATTTCGTTCCAATACATTACATTTTTTTGAGGAGCTTGGAAGTTATTTGAGGATACTATAAGCCTATTTAAGATTCCCTCCATCGCTACCAGTGTGTTGTGTACCTACACAGCGACCGACAGCGCGTGTTGAGCGATATTCGCGTCTTAAGTCTAAATTAATGGTTTAATGATTTTTATTTTCAGTTAAACGGTGCTCTCACCATCGGAACATTGGACGGTGCAAATGTGGAAATGGCCGAAGAGATGGGAAACGAAAACATTTTTATTTTCGGGATGAACGTCGACGAAGTGGAATTGTTGAAGAGAAAAGGCTACAATGCGCATACGTACTATGAATCCATACCGGAACTCAAACAATGCGTAGACCAAATCCAGAACGGATATTTCAGCCCCAATAACCACGACGAGTTTAAGGACATCGTCGACGTCCTCTTGAAATGGGACAGGTATGTCGATCGTTAAAATCTTGTTAACAACGAATCACGATATAAAATACCTATAGATAGTATATATATATATATATACTAAAACTTATTATTCTTGTTTTGTATTGTATATAGATTTTTCTTGTTGGCTGATTACCAAGATTACATCAAAGCTCAGGATAAGGTCAGCGAGACTTATATGGTATGTAAAGAAATTATGATGATATATTATGATTATTTGAGGCTGACGAAAGCTCTTAAAAAGACTGCTTTTAAACCTATAAATATGCATTAAAAAAAGAAACTTACCTACTTATCTAATGCCTAATAATATTCTATTTTAAAGCTTTACCTAATATAATTATTTTGTCTTTAAATATTGATAAGTAGGTACAACAACTAAATAAAGAAGTTCTTTGTTCTATCGCAAAAATTATCAATATAAAGTATTTTACGATAAAAATAGCATAAATAAGTACGAGATTTTTAAAATTATCCAACTAAAAATATAGGTATAGTGTTAATATACAACCGTGCAAAAAGAATTTTTTTGCTCCGTATAATATAATGACAGATTGTAATATAATATGTGTGCTCGTAAACACATTTCGGAATGTCGTCCATATTTTTGTATACCTAATACCTATATAGACAAATAACCGCACCTGTAGTATTGGTCATTTGGACATTTGGTACCTGTACCTAATACCCATATAATATATACGCGCTGTTACGATTGTTTTTTTTTTTTGTGCGTACATGCATATTGATTTAATACATTTTTTTCTCGTTCTGTTACTTTATAGGACCAGAAAAAATGGACACGCATGTGCATCCGTAACATCGCTTCCGCCGGAAAATTCTCGTCCGACCGCACGATCACCGAGTACGCCAGAGAGATTTGGAACGTCGAGCCGTCGTGGGAGAAATTGCCGGCTCCACATGAACGTATCGCAGATCTCCCGAAGCAGTCATAATGATATTATGATGTTAACATGCAACATAGATAATACTTAATATATACAATATGTTTATGATAGGTACGCGCCACAGAGTAATAGTATATATACTCGCACAAGCTCATATTATGATTTTAATGTTGGAAATTTTTCTTTTTTAACGAATAGGCAAAAAAAAATAATAATACCTAATATATATTTGTTTTTGAAAAATTGTGTTCCTCACTTTATATAATTTCATGATAATTTATTTATTTGAATATTTGAATATGTTAACCTATATGTAATTTTTAACACGTAAATAGTATTGAATTATATACATGGTTGGTCACCGTAATATTATGTTCACATAAACCTACCTAATTATATATTCACTTCTTGTATAAACGTATGTGAATTTTTTAATTTTAATAAATTATATTTATCGATTACTTTTTACGCTATGGATTCTTAAAGATTAAATATCTATATATCAATATCATGTACCTTGACGTTGTTATTTTTAATCGCTACAATACATTTTCCTATCTATGCCTGGAGTCCAGATATTATGACTACCTACCTTAATTGTCTTGAATCTAAATTTTCCGTTTTATTATTTTATTTTTCAAAAATACAGACTAAAATCCCAAAGTTTTAATTATGCATTAATATACATTAAAAGTAACTTATTGTTACCAACATTTATAGAATAGTTAAAAACGACTAGAATTTGATAATACGCACTAATGCACTATATATATATTAAAAACAAAAATAGGTAGAATAAGAATAATAAATTGTTAATCACAGTAATTAGCTACATAATAATAATGTAGTTGGATCCAAGATGTTGGGTCCTCGTTAGCAATCCGCATCGCATCCGAGCAAGGGGTTTGGGCATGGCATATTGGCATAATCAGTACAGAGATAAGAAAACGAGTTAGACCGAGAGAAAAATTATGGGATTTTTAATTTGAGGCAATTCATGAGGTAAAAAGAGTCAATTTCACAATTTAGTAGCTTACAAAGAAATTATACATAACCCTTCCGCCATTTAGAGAGGACAGGCCAAAGGACCTACTAGAGTGTAATTGTGTACCTATTCATGTGGCACAATGTTCAATCTTTAATATAAAAGCAGCAAAACTCATTATTTTTTCTGCACGCGCTCTATTTGCTTACCTACTCCAAATCAAATTATAGGGATAATATAATATAATATATATATAATCACCTATTATAAAGCTTAATTATAGGAACATAGGTACTAATTTTCATTTCGATAAAAAAAATATGTGGACCAGAAAATGGTTGGGGGTTTTTAATATAATTAAGTACTTACTATTGTTTTATAATTTTGTTATTAATTATCTATATTTTATACCTCTCTAATTTTTTAATCAAAATATACAGACTTACCTACAATTAAGGCGATGGTGAAGCTTAACCAAATGATAGGTACCTATATGTTTATGCCTTAATCATTAAGGCTTAATGCCTTTTTCTGTTTTATTAAGAAAGTTTACCAACCTATAGTCTGATATTATGAGCTGAACAAACCGTGATCTACAATATTATATAGGTACCTAAGACTATGCTAAGACCTGACTAAAGACTGGAGTAGTTTGTCCTCCCCTTCCCAAAAAGAAGTACCAACTAGATTAAAATATCGGATTTGCTACCTGAAGCCACTTTCAAAGTTGACGATTAAAGCATTTTTCTTATAAAAAAGTATCTTCAGAGTTTCAGACGTACAAAAAAAATCACATATCATTGGTCCGCTTAGAACCTAAAATTTTAACGATCATTCTTTGTATATTTATAATATAAATAACAACAAAATATTAAAATCTGTGTTTTGGTACTGCCTTAGTTTTTTTATATCTTTTTTGCAAACATGAAACAATATGGATAGCTAAACAAACAAACGTTGAGAACTATATTTATTAAATTTATAACAATTAACAATTTATTAAAAAAATGGACAAATTTCGAAATTGTAAATAGAATTATTGTATTAAGAGGACACCATACCTGCAAGCGTTAGTAAGACAAAAAATGGTTATAAACTATACTTACAAGTTACAACCATTTTAAAATGTACACACAATTTGCAATTTTAAAATGCTCATAACTTGCTTTTCAAATAAAATATAAAAAGCCCATGTCATCCACTAGATTTCATTTCTCTTAATTTTAGGTATGGTATTATGGTAATAGGTCAATTCACCCTAAAATTCAACATAATTTATTATGTTAATATGCAGAGTTAAATTAATTATTCAGAACGTATACAATTTGCTATATTATCCGTTTGTAAGACGAACATAACTTATAACTAAGTGGGTATGGGATATCCCCATAATCATAAATGAAAATTGTGAATTCAATACATTTTACTCGTGTTTGAGAATTTATCAGATTAAATTATATTTAAAATGTTAAAGTAATACTAATGTCAGTCTTCAAAATCAAATCATTGAGATAATAAATCATAATATTATTAAGAGGACGTCGCACTCGCATGTGTTGTCTCCGTCTTACACACTATACGACATACCAAATTTCCGTTCGCTAGTTTCATAGAGTGCTGTCAGTTTTGATATTAGAGTGGATTGACCTATTATCAAACTTTGAAGTAATAACATTATCTGTGTTCTCTCGTTGGTCTTTTACGATATTTCAATTTTTAAGTGAGATATGGGTATGTAAAGTATTAATATTTTAAAATGCTCATAACTCACGTAAAAATTTAAATATCGTAAAAAACCAACGAGTTATTACCTAAAAGCTTCATTATAGGTCAATTCACTCTAATATTATAAAAACTGACAATACTCTATTGAAACTTGCAAACGAAAATTTGCTATGTCGTACGTGTGTAAGACGGAAACAACACATGCGGGTGCGACGTCCTCTTTAGTATCAGCTTAAATTGAGTTAATTCTAATTTTTTTTTTTATAACAAATTAAACTGAAACAAAAAACAAGTAGAATAATTATTAATTTAACATATACATTTTATTTACTTTTAAGTCATATTATAGAAATATAGGAATATACTTGTAATCACTAATATTGTCTTATATCTAATAAAATCGGAATATACAATTTTTATAAATATTTATTTAAATTGAAATTGGATTTTTTATTTTTAGAGCGAGTATAATTAATTCTAGAATAATTTGAAGACAGTACCATATTATTCTCTTCAGCATTTACAATCATATTTATGTTTGCTGTATTGTGCGGTATCAAACTGGAAAATAATGCTGGCAACCTTAAAATAGCGACAAGGCGTTTGTGTAATTTCTTAGATTCTTCATCATCCCAATCAAAATGCATAGTGGAATTTTTAAAATGATCAATTTTCATACATGAATTTAGAGAATTTGTATATGTATACAGCATTTTAAAGGTCTCATGATTTGGAGGTACAGAACCAATGAAGTTTAATGGCAGTAGTAGATCTTTTTTATTTTTTATAGAATTATTAATATTGATACCTTCTTTTGGTTGTTCCTTTTGAATATTTCTTATTCTAATGTCTAACAAACCATCTATTTCACTTAGATCGGAATTAGTAATATCACTTGTTCTTAAAACATTGTGAACTCCTTCGTGGGTAAATAGAGGGTCACACAAATCGTGTTCAACATTACTAAGATCTAATGTCATTACTTCAATGGGACACTCTGATATATAAGTCATCATACTCATAAGTCCATCATCAATCAAATCATCTTTATGGGCTAAAGTTTCAGGTACAACCAACTTAGCTCCCAAGTAATCAAGTACATGTCTGTAGAGATCACATTTACTAGACAAATTGCAATTGGCAATAACATACTTATTTTCTAAATACGATTTCTTCAACTTCCGATCAGCAACTGTTTCGATTGGTACACTAGATGTTTTAAGCAATTGGCGATTGTGTTTAAATTTTTCATGTAAATCTCTTTTATCTTCTTCTTCAGGAAAAAAAGCTAATTCTTTAGGTTTGAAAGGTCGGGATGGGCGTGAAAAGTTGTCAATGGTCAATTTTGGATTATGTTTTATTTTTTTATCAATTAATTTTAACCTATGACGACATTGTTCTGCATTACGTCCAAGTACCTGTTGAGATATTTGTGACCAAGTAAATTCATTAGGTGCATATGAGTTAACAGCATTTAATAACATTTTATCTTCGTCAGCAGTCCAACCACCTCTATAAATATCTTCATCATATAAATATATTCTACGATAAGCATTACGAACTTGTGCCGATGTTCGATTAGTCAGATTCATTGATACTAGAGACGGAGGCAAATTTTTGGTTTTAGCTTCTTTAATAATAAATTTTTCTCTATCAGTCAAAAACCCTTTCTTAATGCCTGGTTTTAAACTATGCATCCATCTGTAAGCACAAAATGAAATTAAAAATAAATGTGGAATTTAAAAAAAAATTAAAGTTAATCAATAGGATACTCTCATAAAATGTATAATCTATTATCAACCAGTTTTGTCAGTTATATTTTAAAAATTCAGCTGTAGTTGATTAAAATTTAATAACTTATTTTATTGTGTAAAAGCTTAGTAAATACTAAATTCATAAATCAAGTAGTAAAATTAACAAACCTTATATAAATTTGATCAACAGATCTCCTATTGTCGTGCATTGCAAAATACACTCTTTGCCAATTGATTATGTTATCTATGGAGTTTTCTTTAATTACCTCCATAAGCTTCTGATCTTCTTGTTTTGACCATTTACCTTTTTTGTGTACCATTTTCTTATACTTTTGATAATGAACAAAACATTGCAACTCATTGCGGTTAGTAGCCAATTCATCAGCTATTTTTTGCCAATTTTTTTCATTATTGTTTGCAACTATCCGAATTAAAAGGTCATCTTCAGTTTTAGTCCATTTAGATCTTGACACATGAGGTTTTAAAACTAAATTCCAAAACCTTTGACATTGTAAATCAGGTTTATTAACTTCTTTTGCAATGTGCAACCAATCATACTTTGAGTCAGAGTCCATAAACTGAAATACTAATTGTTTAAATGGTGTTTTTGATATAATATCCAATTCTTTTTCTAGATCCATCATTTCAATTTCAATTTTATGTTTTATAATTGGATCAGTTTGTTTATTTCGATCTACACCAAGACGCAAGTGCTGTTCAAGCATAGGAACTTTTAATTTATTTAAAACTTCTGCATGAATTGCTTTTTCTAATTTATTTTTAAACTCTTGGTTCCATTGATTTCTTTCAACACATTCTTCAAGTATAAAACGGCCATTACAAGACAATATTAATCTTCCAGTTTCATATAACTCATTAAGATGAGGACTTCGTGGGCAGTTTGATAAACCAATTTTAAAAAAATTTGCCAAATGTGCTTTTATTTTCAAAGGTTTCATTATAATTTTAGACATGGCCTTTTTTTCAAACTTAATACAACTAAAAGCCTTGGCTGCATTTCTTTTTGAAACTTCAATATTTCTGTTAATTTCAATTGTCATTTCTTCCAAGCAAACTATATTACGGCCTAAAATGTCAATAAATTTATTACATTGTTCTAATAATTCTGCAAGAGTATCATTACTCTGTACAATATTTTGACTAAAATCTATGCAATTAATTTCTTCAAAAAAATCTTGAATCTTAGGATTTGTTTCAATTTGACCCAATTTATAACCATCGTTTTCATTCAAACTTTGAACAATACTTGTTGGAACTTCTTCTTCTTTAACATCTTCTTCGGCATCCTCGTCTTTGAATTCTTTTTCCAACCAATCAAAGTCATAAGCAGCAATTGATTCAGTTGTTTCTATATTTATAAATCCTTTTGATGGTCCAGGTATTGGATTACCATATTCATCCATATTTGTTTATTTTCAATTTTATCTATAAATGAAAAAGTAAATATTAATTTTAAATTAATTTTGAATGGAATAGGTACAAAAAATTACATAATATTCTTGAATACTAGTACATTTTTGATATTTTGTTACTGATTTGGATGTTATTTACATGTAGGATGACCAAACATTCCGTTTTATACTGGAAAGTTGTGTATTTTAAGTCAGTCCCGGTGACCCGACAAAAGCTTTTAGAACACATATTTGTTCCAATTTTTAAAATATGTCCCATTTTCATAGATACTAATAAAAAATGTATGGAGAAAATTACAACCGCAGTATTAGACGCCAAAGATGAATCAACTTCTACCAGTGGTTAAATATAGGTTCTACCTTATATGGCTATATTAGTAACATTATGTAAGTACTAAAAAGGTATTTTTTTTAATCAATAAAGTATGATACTACTAAAAGGGTGTTTACTCATTTATTTATAAATAAATAATGTTATTTTATTAAAAATAAACGGTTTAATTTAGTAAATATAAAAATAATAATTAATCCCATATTTAACACCGTACAATTATAAAAATTATCATTTAATATAATATTAATATAAAGGGACGGTTTAAGGCATCATTTTTTGACATCACTTTCAAAATATATATTGAAGTATTCAATTTATAGTGCTGTAATATTTATTTTTAACATCGTAAACTGTAAGAGTCGTACATATAATTAAAAAACATACATTATATGCAACAATTGCGAAGCAGACATTTTAATTTCTAAAGTTAACCTTAAATTAATAAAAATGTATTCTAAATTGTATACTGTATGTATAGTATTGTATCTATTTATGCAGTATTTCAATTCGATTTGTTATGAGGTTTAAATATATTGGTAATAAATAATAATAAAATTTATTCAAAAGATTATTGACTATTCAAGTTTAGAATTTATTTTAAAAATAAGTGTCAACAAATCTACTTATATATTATGTACACTTTTATAGTTTAGTTTTCCTTTAGTTCAGATTAAAAAACTAAAACTTGTCTATTTATTTGAAAGAAGAATGATCAAATTACAGAGGTGCCTACATATAAGAAATCACTAGGACTGGCCGCTGGCCCTGTAAATATCTGACATTATTTAGAACATTCAAGACCATCCTATTCATACAAGTTTTTAATTTAAATTGATTTATTTAATTTTTATTTATTGGTTGGTTAATAATAACTAATAAGTAGTTAACTTATAAAAATAATATGACAAAAAATAAAATAAAACCTAATATTATTATTTATATTACCAAAATCCTGATGCATATATAGAGTATTGTGATAAAACCTTTATCATTACAAAATATTCTCTAACGAAACACAGGACAACATTTTTTTTAAATTCAAATACTTAAAATACATAACGCTTACCTTACTATGCTGGTGTTAATAAAACCACAAAATAATATTATAAATGATTTCTGCTTCGAAAACGATGTTAGACAGTTATATACTTATTTTTGGGAAATAAATATACAGATAAACATGAAAATAATAATCCCCATTGAACAATGATTACAAGATGTAGTCCAAGATACCAAATGTATAGTTGAAAAGCGCCATCTACAAGTAATTAGGTAAACATCATACCACAGAATAGATTTTATAATTTAATAATTTAATCGGTGATTATACAAAAAACAAAATAACTACAAAATGTGAATCATTAACATATTAGGTACATAGGTAATTGTAATATAAAACATATTTAAATTATGAATATTATACCTATGGAAACGGCTAAGTTATCCCCTAAGATATCTTAGGCCGTGCCTTTAACCTTAAATTTACAGCAGTATAAAAGATAACTTAAGACTTTATTTACTGTGATAATATCATTATTTAATAATTAATGGTAATGTGAATTTTTATTTCTTACTGAACATGTACCAGTTTTTAAGGATAGGTACAAATTCACTATATTATACATATAAAAAATAACTAGTTTAAGTTCCTAGGCACAATACTATTAAAAATTTAAATTATTGGGATCTATATTGCCTATTTATTCATAGTTCATTTTATACTTAAATAGTGTTTATTCCAGAAATAAAACCTTTTTATTTTATGAAAAGTATTCAATTAAAAGCTAACGCATATTTGATTTTATGCTGTTGGAATAATATTATGTTTGATTATTATTTTGGTTTTATATAGGTCACTAATATTATTACTGTTGAATGCTCATTTAAGGTTATATCGATGAAAAGAGCACCAACAATAATTTTAACATTAATAGTATGCATTTTGGATATTTATGTATAATATTATGCAAATGTATTTGCTGTATTTTAAAAATTAGTCTACCCCCTAGAGGCATAGACAAATCAAGAGTTGATTAGATCTACACCTATACGCAGACAAACCATTTAGTTCCAAAAACAAATTAAATGGAATAAAATTGAATATTACCATCAATATTATAATATGTACTTGAGTTAGTTAGTTACCGCCGTCCACCGTCCACCACACATCATAACAATAGTTTAATAGTTTATATCAATTAATAAAATATACTTTATACCTATAAGTTATAAATGTATATTGTATAACTTTTAATGTATATCGTAAATAGTATTTGATCTCATCTGATTTATGATTTTGTGTAGCCGACAGCCGTGTAGATAGGGCGATAGGCACTTTAACTTAATTGACGAAAATTAAAAAAAATTAAAAGTTTATTAACCATATTGGTTATACGGTTACATTACTTAACCGCGTTCGAGACATTCTTGTTAGTTGTTATCAGTGATCACTTATCAGTATTTAGTTTTCGTCTTTTGATAAAATATTTGAGAACTTAATTTATAGTTGAAATTGTTAATTATTTTATTTATTACTGTTAACGCTAATTTCAGTTTGAATTCTCGCTTTGTTATTTTCCTTTATAATATTTTATTTTCTCCTCTAATAGTCGAAAGATGAGTGTTATCGAAGGCGTTGATAAAGGAAAAGGGTCACGAATGCAATTGAACAAATCGTTGAGCAACACTGCACAGTGGGTCAAATTGAACGTGGGAGGCACTTGCTTTATGACTACAAAGACTACGTTGTGCCGAGATCCCAATTCATTCCTGTGCAGACTGTGTTCAGAAGAATCCGATCTCATTTCCGACATGGTCAGTTGGCAATAAAATAAATATTATATGCTATATTGTATGTATGTCCTCAAAATTCACCAATGCCCCGTGTTATTCCTAATATTGAAATACTGTATAAAATGAGCAAAATCAATCATATTGTGTAATTGTGTGATCAGCTTTTCGTTTGTTACTCACCACCCACTAATGAACTATAAGCCAATTAAATCATGTTTTTCCATGATGGACGACTGTATGTTAAATTTGCTCAAGCATTGTCAATTGTACTCATTAAAATGAGTCATAACTGTTTTCACTGTAAAAAATTATCTACTCCATTGATCTATTTATCAGTTACTTACCTATTAAGAGATTTGTAAATGTCTAAAATGTGGTCTGGAACTTTCGAGGGGAACTATTGTTTTTACATTGCTTACTCACCAATACTAATGTTGACTGCTACATCATCATGGCACATAATTTAATACAGTACAATTTATTACCTATACTTTGATATGAGGTATTATTACCATTCTATGTTTATGAAAAAATAAAATATTGTACTATGCATTATTGTAAATCCATTTGCTTGTATAATATAAAAATATAATGTACAGTGCTTCGTTCCATACAAAACGAGTCTTATTAAATTAGTTTGTATACCTCTGTATCAGTTTTAAATATGAAAAATATAAACAATTGTATTATAATCAGCGCCATAGCCAAGGGAGTTGAGGGGACTATAGCCCTCCTTTAATTTCAGGAATATTAAAAAATACGTTTTTGTGAATGTATTATGTATTATAATTATAACTTATATGAAGGTTACTGTTAAATTCATAAATGTTACATGGACATGGTAAGAGCATACCAAACATATGAGGGATCCTTATTAAATCTTCCTTAAATAATAAACCCAGAAAAAAATGAACTACCTAACATAAAATACAACATTTTATCAGTCTTAGTTTAGAAAATAATTATTATTGATGAAAACGTTTTGTTTGATCAAAAAACTTGAACATTTAATTCAAGGTTCATAATAAGTATTGTTGTTGGTGGAATTTAAAAAAAAGTTGAGCATAAATTGTCTGAGCGTTTGTTAGAATTTCGATAAAATTAGTTAAAATCACAAAAATTGTTAAATTTAAATGAAATTGTTTATATTTTATTCTGTAATTTTCAATAAAAAAATGTTCGTAGGTTCATTAAACTTGAAAATTGAATACAAGGTTCCTCATAATATGTTTGTTATTATAGGAGTGTAAAAATATTAATAAATTGGCGCAATTTTTTTAAATTTCTATTAAAGTTCAAATGTTGACAAAATGTATCAAATTAAATATGTACAAATTATTTTGTAGTTAAAAATTAATAAAATGTAAAATTTTTGTACCTAAGAATAGAAAATTTAAAATGAGGTTTCTCATAACTAGTTCATAATGTAATCAACAAATCTAAAAAATATATAAAAAGTTTTTATTTACAAGAATTATTCTTAGGTACTTGAAACTTTTAAAGTATATTATATTTTTTTATGATTTTAGGATGAAACTGGTGCATACATGATTGATCGCGATCCAACATATTTTAGTCCCATTTTGAATTACCTTCGTCATGGAAAATTGGTTTTGAATAAAAATCTTGCTGAAGAAGGTATTTTTGTGTTAATTAAAAATTCAGTATAATTTCAGTGTAAAAACATATTAAAAGACAATTCTTTTAATATACATCTCTCAGTAGTATGAACCTAGTATCAGACATTTAGTGTTGGTTCTAGCTATAATATATTTATTATTTATACATATATATTATGTTGGGAGTTTGCTATTAGGCAATTCCACCATATACCTAATATTTTACATTATTTTTTTAGGAGTATTAGAAGAAGCCGAATTCTATAATATTACCGAATTAATAAACATAGTAAAAGAAAGGATATTACAAAGAGATAAGAAACTTTGTTCTGAACAAGTGAAAAAACATACTTACAGAGTGTTACAATGCCATGAAGATGAACTTACGTGGATGATATCAACAATGTCAGATGAATGGAAATTTGAACAAGTAATATATAATCAAATTTAGTACCATCCATCTGCTACAATTAACAACTCTCAGTAATGATTAAAGGGTGGTCCATCAGAAATGTCTTCACTAACTAAATATAATACTCACTGTAGCGTTGTCTCTGGACTAAGATATAAATAGCATTTAAATTTATGTTCAAATAGCTGAGTTTTTAGTCTTCTTTAGTATGATACTTTATTAATACTTATATTATATATTTGACAGTAATCTTAATAATCATATTATAAACATATTAATATCTGTTATATTTTTATTATGTACAAGGAATAATAAGTTGTGTTATATTTTAATGTCTTCACTATTTGTATTTAGTTGGTAAACATAGGTTCCAAGTACAATTATGGAAATTATGATCAAGCAGAATTCCTGTGTGTTGTATCTAGAGAAGAGGGTGTTGCTGACTCACCAAAAACTGAATCAACCGATAAAGCAAAGGTAATTTATTAAGATTTTAACATTTTTATCTTTGGTAACATAGTTTGAATTTTTAGCATTTGATTTTTAATTTCTCTATACATTTTTGGTGGCACATTTTTATATAAAATACTAACTAGTTTGTAATTATAATCTATCAAACTCAAACCATTTGCAAAATGTTCTGTTGCTTTGTTATAGTTTCTATGCATCATGTATTTTTCTCCTTTTTGAATCTGTAATAAATAAATATTAAAGAATTTTATTTATTCATTTGCTAGGTATTATAGTTGTACTTCTAGAAAAACAAATTTTTTTATGTGATTAATTTTATTTGATGCAGGGAATGTCAACAATCGATATTTTAATTCTTCTGTTTCTTTGAGTTTGATTTCAGCTCTCTTTTTGTTTACTTTATATTTATAACATTGATCTAATCTTCTTTTCTTGTCAGAATAGTATAAAATAAAACCTAAAATAGTTATGCCTGCCACAATAATATATAAATGTCCACATATTGAAAACATATTGCAAACTTAAAAAAATATAAAACAAATAAAAACAATTTATTAGGTGAAAATGTGAAATTATTAAATTTGGTTGTCATAGAATTTCATAAAACTAATTTGTTTTACTATATTTAGCCAAATTATGTATACTTTTTTGCAGGAATTGCAACAACGAGCTTCGCGTATGTGATATATGCAGTCAACTAAATCTGTAATCATGAGAGTATGTACATTCTTTAAGACAATATATTATGTAACCAAAGATCTTTGCAGCAAATCCGTTGTCCGATTTACAGCTGGGCGTCAGAATGCTAGATCCTAGCCTCATAGCATCTTTATTATTGTGCATTAATTTTACAATTTATGTAATATTGAGAAAATCTATAGTCATGCACAAACATAAATACACATACATAAAAACAAAAGTACTTAAGTTCCAGATTTGAATATTCACATGTTTTTTAATTGTTATCACTACATCTTCCAAACCTTATATTTTATATGGAATTAATATGTAATATACTCTTTATACTTTTATGTTATGACCAATTTTATAAATTAAACTGACAGCATCATAATAACAAAATAGGAATACATTTTATAATCTAATTTTTCAGATTTAAAATAAGCGAAATCAAGTTATTTTCTCTCTTTTATTTCATTAATTATATCTTTGATTTTAGTATAATTATTAATAAATTATTATTTTGTAAAATATTACTCGAGGGCGTATTGAATGGGAGAAACTGGCCAACAATTTCAGGCAATATACTAACTAACAACTATATTATTTAACACAGTTATTTACTACTTCTGATTCCCTCCCTAAACTGAAATTCGCTCTATACGCTCTTGATAGAACTGAAAGTCTGTAAAAAAATTTAGAATTATTGTTAAGGTGCTTTGAAATTGAATAAAAAGTCATTTTATTAACCATATTTTACATTTTATTGCATTATTCCATTGCAATTCATTTTTACTATACTTTTTAAGATTATTTCAATTTTTTTTTATTAATTATTATGTCATGGACCACTGGATTAGTGTTGTATTTGTGTTTAGATTTTAATATTTCTTATTTAAAAATTGTATCTAAAGTATTGGATAAGTGTAATTGAATTATCGTTAAGAGTATTTTATATTATTACTCAATGATTTATTTAATTTAGGAACTAAATACTATAATAATTAATAGTACTAATAATAACATACATATTATTAATGGAAATTGTTTATACTTCATATAATTTGTTTTATTTTTTTTTTTATAATCTTTTATAGTGTACAATCAATACAATTTTATTTTATTCATAGTATACATGAATTTGTTAAAGTGTAGTTAAATTAGAATAAGTTATTGTTATACATTTTTTTCACCAGTTTATACTATTGTCCTTTTATGTGGGATCATGTGTTCATACAAAGTATATTTAAAAAATAAAAATAATCAATTTGTTAAAAGATTAGTCCAGTATTTTTTTATTTACTATTTTAATTAAAAAATTAAATAATATTTTAAATCTATGTTTAGTTATAGATTAAAAGTTAATGTATTATTATGTTAATTTCATGTTTAATAAATAACTATTATACTGTGGTAATATAATATTATATTAAAAGTAGATACTATACTGAACCCTGAGTGGTAGAGTCCTCTCCCTTCGGTATACCACACAGTACTACCTACCTATATTTTAGTATTTACAATAATTTCTCTTAACTGAATTTGAGGAAAAGTATGACATTTGTCTCCAGTTGAGTTATTTATTTATTTTATTCTATATATTTTAAGGGGAATATATCTAAAATATACTATGTATTCAAAGGGTAGTTGAGAATAATAACTTGTACTGTTGCACTTGTTGGTGTACAATTTTAATAAAATACACATACATTATTTTTTTATAAAGAAAGTCGACTGTCTTCATTTGTCTTTCAAACACCACTCAATAGTTTGAAGTTACACTATCGAGTAGCATTTTCAACGTTTGAACGTTCATTGTCTGTTTTGTTTCTCATAAGTCATAGTAGTGAATTTTAAGCCGTTTTTGTACAATAAGTAAACACTGCTATTACACCTTTGAGGTTTAGTCACAATCATCCGGAGAAGTTTTTAAAATTAAAATTATATTATGGTTCGTGATTAGTGTACACATGAGAATATGCATTGTGCAAAATGCAAATTTTCCGATTGAAATTAAATGGTTAAATAAACATATTTTTACACCGCCGCGTTTTGATTTGCAAATGGTAGAGGTTTAAAATGTATTGCAAAGTAAAGAAACAATCCGGCACCTAAAAATTTTAATCCCTCTGTACCGACGTACTATAGAAGGAGGCAGGTTTTTGTACCTTCCTTAGCCCAAATCTAAGACTTAGGTGACAGATGGCTGATTATCACATACATGATTAAGGCCCTTTTTTTTTAAAATGCCCCACATGGGTCTGAAATGTTAGGCATAGTATCCATATTCAATGCATCTTCAATGTGTTTCCCAGATGTGAGGTACAATTCAAGCCCCCAAGATAGGTACTATTCATCCATCATTTTCCCCAGGACTGGGACTCTATGCCCTCCTACACGCTACCGTAAACTCAGGGTTCCAGAAAGCTTAAGTACACTTCCATGTTCCATGTACGTAAGCATTACCTACTTGATATTGATTAATATATTATAGTAGGTAATAGGTATTGTGTTCTACCCACTTGATTTTTAATAAATTCACCGAAATCTATAGAAAAGTTTATACATTCACGTTTTAAATTAAAATATTAAGTACCTACCTACCTTTATTAAGATGTAAAAAGGTTTAGGCATAGCTCTTTCAACGTTGTCCGTTTATAGGTACATATTATATTTTATTATAATATAAACAAACAATATATTATTATATAAATATAATATAATATTTATTTTTGTTTCATCGCTGCGGCTTCAAAACAACAACAAAAATAGGTTTTAACATGTACTTACGATAAAAATGACGCGATCATTGTCTATCGCATCAAACAGTCGTTTATTTCTGTATAATACGTTATTATTAATATTCTGTTTCACATATCAATAATGCACGCCCGGTGTTAAAACCGTTTGCGTGTTCAACCTAAATTATAGGGTGGTATGTGTGCGCATTTTTTAATTATATAATTTAACTACTCCTTTCTGACTATATATTATTATGACGTTTAAACGGGGGCCAATTCACCGGCGGCCCCCTTGGCCCCGAACTATATTATGTATAAATGTTTAATATGTATGCGTATAGGTTTATAAAATAATATAACGAGCGTACATATAATATAATAGGTATGTAGTTATGTCGTAAATTTCAGCTAACAAAAAATGCCGATACAATCTATATAATATTAATATATATATATATATTATTTATGTAAACGTGCTGCGATTATTATTATTAAAATTTAACTTTAGTATCCGCCGGGGTGATACAATTATTATTTATCGTTGTCGTTGTGTCCACGCCTAAATGTTTTATGTAGGTACCTACCTCGATTGGTAGGTACGCTTGTATACGTTTTCGTGTATAGAGTAGGCACTTACGACGGAGTGCGTGCTAATACCTATTTTATATTTATAGTAAAATAGACCACCGAGACAATCACGAGAGCATAATATAGTGGTATAATATTATGTAGTGTTAGGTGCCTAACCATAATGTGTTACGTGACCGCTGTCGCAGGTACTGTTCTACTGCAGAAGACTGGCGCGCCGCGTAACCGCGGGTGACCGAAGTGACTTTATTATTACCGTATTGCGGCCGTTCTGTTCGGGTGTAATGAAATTCCGGCCTAGAATCACCATAATGTCGGCCGTACACGATATCAGAAGAAACAAACACAACTCGGTGAGCCCCAGCACGCTGTCCGCGCAAGAGTACAGTGCGAAAGAATTCAACGAATATCTGAACAAGTTAGTCTCGGTCGAAAGCGTATCGGAACGGAAAAAAATGTGTATTTTATCGGTAGCTGTACCCAGTGGTGATGTGATAGGGTATTTTATGAGGATATTGTAGTCCCCTTCGGCTATAAAATATGCCACACTATTACATACAAGTATTATACAACACACGGGTTTATATTTTAAGATTTAAGTAGAGGTGGTCCACCTCATGAAATAACAAAAATGTCACCACTGTCTATATATACCTATTACCTACCCATATTGGCTATATTGTCAGTAAGTTTTTTATCAGTTGGTATGCGACCTACGGCTATTAACTTATTTACTGCGGTCTATAAATTATACCTGTTTATGTACTTATTTATTCATATAAACGAACTTAAGTCTTAAAACATATTATAACGCAAGCACAGTGAAAGTTATACATGGTATGTTTGTTAAGCAAGACATAAGCAAATATAACAAAATTAGAAGATAAGATACATATTACGATTGTAAAGATACAGATAAAAATGAAGAAAAACTTATAGGTAAATAACAACAAAGAAAGACGTAAAATGAGACGCGTGCTAAACATAATCAAAAGTAATAGAATTCCCCTAAGATATAAGAGGGACTGTTTGTTTTATAAGGGTTGGGATAAAATAAATCTCTATTTCTAGTGTTATGGAAGTTAGTTTTAAAACGAATATTTACAACATTGTTACTCACTCGATTTCTTATGTGGCGATTTTCTTATTTTGCTGTATTCATAAACGAATAACTGTAAATAGTTGAAATTTACACCATGTGTTTATATTAGCATTTTCTATACATGATAAAATATTTTGACTCGTTTTGAGCTGTTTACGGACAATTTAAAATTTCAATTTTAGATTCTGAGCGGAGCGATGAATGTATTGATTTTACAATGATGTGTGTTTTTTATTATTTTTTTTTTTGTGCCTAGTACATACGATAAGTAGTCGAAATAATGCTTTGATTTTTTTCTACAGTATTTTATTTAATGAGAAAGTGAATCTAGTTGGTGCATTCGGGAGGTCATTTTTTAAAATTCTCAATAGTTTTCAAAATCGCAGGGAAAAACAAAAGAAAAACTAAGGAAAAATGGAAATTTTTACTCAACATTTTCAGCAAAATCGATTTTGGATTTTGGCATAACTCTAAAAAAAATGACGGTATATTCATGACATTTTCCGTGATTATTTATATTAGCATTTTCTACACACGATAACATTTTCAAAATATTTTGATTTGTTTTGAATTGTTTACAGACAATAATATTATATTCAGTTTCCAATATTTTTAGTTTTATTTTCTAGGAATGTCAATAAAATGTTATTTGTTTAGTAAAAAAACTTGGAAATTTAATACAAGGTTCCTCGTTAGTTTTTGTTAGTGGAAATTAAATAAAAAGTAAATCAATAATAATTTTTTATGAGCATTTAAAGTTCAAATTTTGACAAAATACGTAAAAATCACGAAAATGCGCAAATTATTTTCAGTTTGAAATTCATATAATTTTTTTCTTTTTAAATCCAAGGTTTGAAAATTTAATTCAAGATTCTTCATAAGTTTGCCTATCAAAAATATGTCTACTTGAAAGTCAAATGATATTTTTATGAGCGTTTGAAGTTCAAATTTTTACAACATTGGAAATTCACTCGATTTCTCGTGTAGCGATTTTCTTATTTTGCTGTAATTCAAAAACGAATAAATTTATATTATATGTTTAATTTATCAATTCCTATACTTGATAAAATTTTCAAAATATTGTGACTCGTTATGAGCTATTTACGGACATATTCTTTTTACAGGTTTTTTTAGTTTTTTTTTCTATAAATGTCAATAAAATTTTATTTTTTAGGTCAAAAAGCTTGAAAATAGAATACAAGACTCCTAATATATTGTTACAACAGTAGTTGAAAATAATACATAGTAACAATTTTTTTTTCGTGGTACAGCAGCTTCTGTCTACTGCTAAGGTTATTAGCTTGCAACAAAAAATAGAAAGAATTTGGTTATATAAAAATAATACAATATATTTCTTTAAATAGGTAAAGTTTTTAGGATAAGTTGTACATATCAAATTTGTTTTTTTTATGATAAATAATTTTTTTTTATATGCATTTAAAGTTCGATTTTTGACAACATTTATCAAATTTTAAATTTTAAAATGATTTTGTACTTAAAATTTGATTAAATTTTCAACTTTTATAACTATAAGGATTGAAAATTTAAAGAAGGTTCCACGTAACTAGGTTATTTTGTAACTAAAAAATCTCAAGAATATAAATACACAGTTTTTTTATAATTATTTTATGATCAAATTTTGACGAAATTACATATTAAATAACCAAGAATAACGATTTTAGTTACTTTGTTGTAATTTTATAATGTTAATTCAACTTACCGGCTACCGTATTAATAATAAGAAATAACAATATAAATATAATATAGAATATCCACACTGACAAACCGTCTCAGCTCAGAATCGTTTTTCTTATACAATTATATCATATTGAATTTAAATTTAATACCATCCATTAAGTGACTCACTTGTAACCTACTGTAGAGTAGAGCATCAGCTACTTACCCGATTTACAACTCTATACTGTAATGATATGCTCACCCATCATAATTGTATATATATTGCTTAATTCAATAAAATAAATAACGGTCAAGTTGTCGCACGCAGAGAACCGTTAAAAAATCCAATAAACACCATTAATCACTGATGAAAGGAACGATTTGCATTATTTGGTGGTCGCGTAGAGACTCACATCTGGTTCTAATAACCTGGCACAACATGTGTGATCTATTTCGTGTGCCGCTAGAGACAAGGGATGGTCCATTCAGGGTCTCTGCCACAAGGATAACGGTAAAACTCTTTGTAACGCAGAGGCTTTTGATGAAGCCGCCTGCGACTCTGGCCGGCTTGACCACGTCGTCACTTCTCATCAGTACAGGCGCACCATTCTAGGATATAACAACCTCCCTCGAGTCCCTCGAGTGCATGAGCACCGATCACCCATACAACAACTCAACACCGGATCCTGCGAGCGACAACTAACTTATTTCTTTAACGAAAATACATCAGTGTTACATTCATTTTGGATACGAGTGTTTAAAACTTTATAACCTTATTAAGTCACCTGAACAAAACACAGCTGCGAATAAGGTAAAGTGCATGCGCATCATATGATTTGTATTAATTTATAGAACTTATTTATCTATACTGTATCACCTCAGTGTACTTGGTCATATTCTCGAATACACAACCTCGAGAGCCCTCCGACGATCAGGAGGAAGGTAATAGCGTAATACCGATAATTGTAAATACATGTATTGACTGCAGGCGTCTTATTTTATTTACTCTTATCCTTTTTAATTTTTATTACTTTCATATTTCATTATTTTGCGTTATTACAATACCCATCACATTGAACTCCTCAAACAAACCGCATTAGTTATATTTATTCATCCATCTAAGTAAACTTTCCCAACATGCAGTATATGTTGACGCAAATATTCAGCGTATTTGGTAATGAGCCACTTTATGAGCCTTGTTTTTTGGGGCCTTATTATACCTACAGTATTACAGTAAAGTTATATCTATTACTAGCGTCTTGCAGCACCTAAATATTTATATACAAGTCCGGATTAAGATAATTCTGGGCCCGATGCCTAATAATAATAATATATCCATTATCCATAGACAGTAGAACCAGTTTAAGACATACACTCTCAATTAAAACGATTTCTCGTCTAATACGCTCATTTTTAATTGGTCCTTGGAGACCGTCTTAAACTGGTTCTATTTCTATATACTGTATTATAAGAAAACGCACTACACGCCAGGGACCCACTCACCCACTATTGTTCGATATCCGCTGTGGGCTCAGATCCATGGTCCCCTGGCCTCCTTAATCCACATTTATTTGCATATGATTATTATGAGTAATTTTTAATTGAACCTGTTTTGTAATGTTTTTATCATGGTTTTAGGACCGGAGTTCATTACTACATTCGGTACGTGTTAACGTTTGCGTCGATCTTTGGCATTTTTCCGGTCAGCAGCATATACCGACGAGATGTCTACAAATTGACGTTTCGCTGGTATTATCCTATAGCTATTTACTCGGTTCTCCTGTTCTGTGGATTCGTGTCCATAGAAATATTCTCGTTGGACTACACCATAAGGAACTTAAATCAAGACAATTTAACCGCAAAAGGCACGAGCTATTATTTATATTAATGTTTATTATAATTTTTATAACTTTCATGTGGGTTATAGATATATGAATATTAACCTGCTTATAGACTTTAAGGATATAAATGGGCGTGCATTGGGAAAATCATTAAAAATCATAAGTTTTATTGTATCTTATCAAATAGCTTTCATTTATAAATGTATATTGATGGAAAATGGCAATACTTAATTCAATTTAGTTTGCGTTTTCACAATTCACAATAGCGTGCCACCGCTTGTACGTGAGAACGCTGTTATCTAAAAGTAGGTACTCAGGTCAGGTCAGGAGTTGGGACACGCACTGCAGCTAGTTATAATATGATAATAATTAATATTATTTACAATTTTTCTCTAAAATATACAACGATGCCACAGGAGGGATAAAGAAAGCCACGTCGGGAAGTATATTTTACGGTAACGCTTGTTGCGCACTGTGGATGTTCATAAAACTAGCTAAGAAATGGCCTAAGCTGATGCGAGACTGGCGGGCTGTAGAGATTTCGATGCGGAGGTTTGGTGCCCCAAGACTCGGGTGGAAGTCGACTACTCTGGCTGTAGTATTGCTAGTGTTCGCGTTCAGTAAGTAACTATGTATAATAATAATGCATTAATGCCTTGACACTAGTTAAGAGGACGTAACACGTGCATTTGTTGTCTCAGTCTTAAAAATTCGTAACATAGCAAATTTAGCTTCGTTAGTTTAATATAAGAATGAATCGACCTATTATGAAACTTGACGGTAAGAACATTTTCTGTGAATGTATGTGAATTTTTTACGATAGTTCAGTTTTTAAGTGAGTTATGTGTATTTTTAATTTATGATATATTATACACGTGAAAACTTGCTAAAAAATTGTACTATGTAACCTAAAAAACCAACACAAAAACACAGATAATGTTCTTACCATCAAGTTTCAATATAGGTAGATTGACTAACGAAGCTAAACGTAATCTGCGGAGACAACATATGCCTGTGTCCGTAATCCGTATTATAAACGTATCATATCCCCAACATAGGCATAATATAGCAAATGTGTGTTATTTATATGTATTATATTATTAATACCTACATTTTAGATTTAGATTTATGAAGTATAATATGCATATACAGAGTGTAACAGCCAACAGGACTATTTAACAAATATAGCAACGTTTGTAATGGAAATTTGTTAAACATTCTTGTTACACCTCATATATATATACCAGACCATATTAATAAATGTATAAACTATAAATATCATTATATTCATATTTTAATATTTTATCATATACTATTACCTATTTAGTCATTAAATAGGTACCAATACACACTATTTTCAGCTGAACACGGTTTACACAATTGGTTGAATACGAGGCCCGGCGGTAAAGACGACATTGCTTCAATGTCACTGATCGACAACGATGATAATGGCAGTCTCATACTACTGGATCAGTCCGTATGTACCTATATAGGCTATAGTGCATACTATAAGTATAAATATACATAATTACATAAATATTTAATATACCTATTAGTTATTTGTGATGGTTGTAATATTTATGATACTACAATTTCTAATATTTATATAATTATTATGTATATTCATTATTCAACATATGCATCAACTACAATGGTTACTGTAATTATTATCTGCATTGTATTTACATTATTTTTTTAAAAATTATAATAAATTGTATCTTTTGTTTTTTTTTTAAACAAGAAATTATGCTTTTGGTGACTAAAAAATGAAAATGTACTGATTTAGATATTAGATTGTCTGAGATGTTGAATTAATTTCTAGTTTCTGTGAAATTTGGACAGTGGACGATGTTGTGCTTAGTGAATTTATTTGTATTGCATGTTGTGCATAACTTGAAAAGAGTTGTTACTTGTAACTTGGTTCGTATTTTCCATAAGGTGTCCAATGTCCATGAGTGAATTTAGTATGACCAATTCTTAGTTGGTTCAGAATTACATCTTCTCTTCTATTTAAGTCTATATATATATTTTGATTTAACGGAGTGTTTAATTTCTCTTAATTTGTTTTCCGCAGTCTTGTGCTATTCTGCGTTCCGTATATCCATACAGTATTGGTTTATATTTCTTTGTGTACTTTGACTAAAAGTGATGAAAAGGAAAGTATTTCACTATTGGGGTTAATTATTACATTTCTGGCTGCTTTATCCGTCTCCTCGTTTCCCTTTATGCTGCAATGATTTTGAGTTCATATACAAATCGTATATGTAAATATGTTTGTAAGCTTTGGAATTAACATTGCTGATTTTTAAAATATATTATTCTAATTTCTAATACAAAAAAAATTACTTTGGTCCATCATTCTAATTTCTATTAATCCAGAAATCAGGTGATAATAATAATATATTTTATAGTCTTTGTACGTCGTTAATCGTAATAGGTAGTGTTATGCTAATCCCGCTCGCTTATCTGTTACAACTTACAGAAATGTGTAAAAAACATAGTTATGTGCGTGGCGATCTTTTTTACACCACGCAGTCAGAGTACCACCATTTCCCAGCGATTTATCTTAGAAATAATGAATATTTATATAATACCCCCCTCCCCAAACGAAAATTCCGTTCTACGCCACTACCATCACTATCATAATATTGTCTAAGGTAGTATAATGATACGTATTATAGTTTATGACATGATAATATTATAATATCATAATAGGTTTTCCTGGAGTTGAGGACATATTTTAATTCGTGGGACTTTGTATATTACTATAATATTATGCTGCAGGGTGCATAAGTGACTTATTAAATACCTATCTCAAATTACTTTTATGAGATTTTCCGATTGATAAATACGATGTACATAAATGTAATATTTAAATACGAATTATTTTTTTGTATAGATACATTGATTGACATATCCATGGGGGTGTATATATTGAAATGTGTATTGATTATTGAATATATATATATAATATTATAATAGGTACCTATCATTTATGACAAAAAATTTGTTTATTTTTCAATTTTTTACGTAGGTACGCGTTTTACAAATGGCACCCTGGTGTTTGGAAATAAACAATTTTTGAAATGGTATTTCGTAGGTTTCGTACATTTGAGCTTAAACTACCTGTTATCTGTAGCGCTCCAAAAGTATATTTCTTAAATCTCTACCACGGTCTTATGTTATACAGGATTTATCGTATTATAATTTGTGTTATCTACATTATTTGAAAGTACTCGGTATCTCGATGTATGATTGTTAGTGTCGCGTAAGTTTCCACACCACCTTTGCTTGTTAAACGACAACACATTGCCCGTGTTCTTTAAAAGCATGAGGTATTACACGTGGCGCGTTTTTTTTATTGTGGTGTCCCCTGTAGGCCTAATCCACATCGTAAGCGAGAACCTGCGAACACTGGTCGACTACAATACTATTATAATTCACATTTTACATAGATCGTTATAGCGAAAACTGCACGTCTGCACTTATCACGTAAACATCATACGTGTTTAACATAAATATAAATCAATAAATATTGAATTTAATGTTTAACTGGTTTTAATTTTGAATTTTGAATTTTGTCGCAGCATAGCATTCGCACATTTTCGGCTTACTAGCGTTGAATTTTAGTATATGCCAGGAAGGGGAGCTAGGCTGCTGATGCCGAGGGATTTATATTTGTCACATATAGTATTATGAGTACAAGAGGAGTAAAAATGGGTTAAAATATTGCGGGATAACCTATACGGGTTTCGTATTAGAAACCGTGTAAAAAATGTTGTGGATATTGGGTTTCGTATATTAGAAACCGGGTAAAAAATGTCGTGGATTTCGGGTTTTGCTTTCAAAACAGGGTGTAATACTGTTTGCGGGTTTCGCGTCCGAAACCGGGTACAGTTGTTGGCGAGTTATGGGTATCAGGGGGAAATTCTACGCGAGTTATGGGTTTTGCGTTAAAAACTGGGTAAAATTGTTTTTGGGTTTCGCGTCCGAACCGGGTACAATATTTTTTTGCGGGTTACCGGAGAGTGGGTCACTTTATTAGCGGGTTATGGGTTTTGTGTTCAAAACCGGGCAAGATGTTTTGCGGAATGCGGGATACACGTTTTTACTCCTTGAATTTATAACATCCATGTGACGGGGCTGGGACTAATGAGCTATTCTAACTTATATATCATTTCTTAAGTATATAAATTAAAATAATTCATGTGTTATGGTTGGGTATAGTAAAAACAGTAATTTAAAATTATATTTAAAGGATGATATGCCCATGACTCATGAGATACTTATTTAAAATTCAACACTGTCCTAATATTGTAATTTATAACTATAACTTACTGTATTATTGTTATTAGTTTATAATTATCAAATTTTTACTATACCTAAATAATATTATATACTACTATAATAATAAATATTATAACACTTTATAAGTAGAGCGTGGATTTTTATGCAATCGTATATTTTTTTTCTTTTAACATTTTTGCAATTTTTGATAAAATTCAAAATGTAATGCATAATGAAATAAAAATTTAAAAAAAAATGAATACCTACCTACAGTAATATTTTGTCAAGTATACAATTTAATAATACATTTTGTAAGCAGCAAGTGATTAGGTATTCATTTTAAAAATTGTATATTATAAATTACAAATTTTTTTGTTGATTTTGACTGTATATTATATGCCATATTTCGACACTTTTAAATGCATGACAATTTTCGCTCTACTAATAAGTCTAAATACATATATTTACAAAATATATAAAATCATCTAACTTGGTTTAGGTATATCTATAGTTTACCTTAGCTGCGCCGACCAAGACTTATATTAAAACAATTTCTTACCGTCACTTGGACTCAATAATACTTTTCTATAAAGCCTTAATGGTGTTGTCGTGTTGAAACATTGATCTGTACTCTGATAGATATAATTCTTCAATAATAATTGCATTCATTGTTGATGTGTTCGTCTACATAATTCTAAAAAAGTGTAATTGTTTTATGTTGAAAATAAAAAGAACTTATACTTCACGAACGAAAAGAAACCAAAGAAAGTTAAAAAAGAATTCTGGAAAACTTAAAGAAATTAAAAATTAGGATAGAAATCGGAAAAATACAGACTTTATAATCACGAAAGTAAAAACTAATGCATACCTCTATATATTATACAAATGTTATTTGAACATAATTAAAACGGTAAATAAGAAAATAATAACAAACATACTTATACTATTTAGCCAGTATATTTATTAATTATTATAATATTAAATATAAATAACTCGATTGTGTACGTTTTTTGTTATGTTTGTGGCCAACACACGATACTAAAAATTAATACAAATTAGGTAGGTATATCCCTCCACTAGGGCTATCTGCAGTCCTTTGTACCAGCTGGCCCTAGGGCAAATAAAAATGCATGGTGCCTAAATTTTAGATTAATTTAGTTTGGGCGTCAATATTGCAATCTTTATTGTATTATTGAAATACGTAAAATATTTGAAAATATTTTACTGAATGTTTACTATAATACTACATTACTACCTATTGATTTTCTAAATCTTAAATGTATTATATTACGTATCTTGTAAAGTATAGTAACTATACTAGTTTAATATATATATAAGAATATTACAAATTACAAATGTCGTTTGTTAATTACCTATTGAGAACATTAATAATTGTTAAGGTTGCGAACAAAAGTCAACTTTAATATAACTACATATATTTTTTTATTTACAAAAGTAATCTAACCACGGGGAAGTATATATTATATTGTATCGATAGGGAAATGACCAGCGCAGTCGAGGTGCAGTAGTGTTCAACTTATCGTCACGACTTATTTTTCGTATTTTGATTCATCTGTATGTCCTATGAATGCGACAATTTTCTGAAATTCGATCATGCCTTCCGGAAACGTATGCGAATCATCTACAACAATAATATTCGTGATGTAGCGTGTATACCTACCGTTGCGACAATAATATAATATTATAATAATATGCTAAGTAAATCGTAAACTATATTATTACATTCGTCGATTTATAATGTCATAATTTAAACGGTATAAGTTTCCGCCAATTGTTTTAACTTTTTTAAAACAAGCACTGAAAAAGTTGTATTTTAATTTTTAAGGAATTTTTTTTTAAATAAACCTAAGGTTTCTGGTAAAGTAGATTTGTTTCCAAATTTTTTAGGTCAGGCTGTTCATGATAGGAACGACCCTGACATTAAGTCAGAAGTCAGAATAACTTATTATTATTAATAATATAAAATATATCATATAATATATATTAAATAGGATAAAAAATTCTGTAAAATTGTATTTGCGTTTGAAATATGTGCCCTACGGCCAACCTTAAATCTGACCCTACAGATATATTGCTTTACTCGCGTGTATATTTAATATAAATACTTATAACTTATATGTTATAAGACTTATAAGTTATAACTCACTTATAAATTATAAGACATAAGTAAATATTAAGCAATTAAAGTTTAAATAATAAAATAAAATACGTATATACTGTCCTATATAGTAGGTAGGTATTATATAGGCTACAAAGCGAATTCAAATTTGATATACACACATTACACAATACACGTAGAATATTATATCATAGTAAAGTTAGAGCTGTATTATATTTTAAAATGTATACATAAATTGTATACGATTAATGACAAAAGATATTTTATGCATTTTTCATACACAGGCGACGTTCACAGGGTATCTCGAACGGTTCTCTCTAAAAACTCATTGGTATTTGTACGACGACTATGACAGTTATAATCCGGTAAAAGGATTCTTAGTAATGTGGTTGAGCCTGACAGCGACTTTCCTGTGGAATTTCACCGATCTTTTCATCATGTTGGTCAGCTCAGCACTGGCGGCTCAGTTTAAGAAACTAACTAAATCCATGCATAGCGTCAGAGGTCAAGTGAGTGCTTGTGTTTTAAATATTTTTAAATCCAATATATACCTATATATATATATATTATATAAAAAAATTGTTTTTGTTAAGTACCTTTAAGATACTTGGGTTATTAAACTAATATTATAGTGAGTATTAAATACCTACTTGTTAAAACTATCATCAAAAAATAAATTTGTATAACATCCATATGTTGAGAGGCGTGATCTTGGTTAGGTTAGAGGTGGATACCGGATACTTGTTAGTAAGTTGAGTTTAGTACCCCAAAGACTATATTTCTATATTATAATTTATACTTACCTACCTATGTAATGCATAAATGTTGTATAATTACTTATCTGTATAACTGTTAATATCGATTTTTCTCCTTACCGGTCACGTTGTTCGGAAGATGCTGACAATGTCACAGTGGCAGGAATACCGAGAGACGTACACGTCCTTAACTCACCTGGTCAAGAAAATCGACGATCACATCAACGTCATAGTGGCGTTGTCGATAGGCAGCAACATTTATTTCATTTGCGCTCAACTCATTACGGAAATCGAGTAAGACTATTATACTATTATACATGCAACATAAATTGTAACTTACAGTGTTATTTTATAAACATATTCGAGACTTACCTTATTTGAATGCTTAATACCTACCTATTAAAGTCCATATATTTTTGAGGACAAAGATTGTTGAGTAGAATACCTAGCCAATTGGGTGTTTTTTTGATACTTTAATTTTGAAGTAACAAGTAAGTTATATTACACATTTTAATAATTGTAATATTTTATAGATTTTCAAATATCTATCAACCATCATAACTTGCTTCAAAATTAAAATATCAAAAAAACTAAAAAGCCTATGCATGGGGCCCTGGATAATATTCTTACGCAATAAATTCACTATTATTAAAAATAACTGCAGAGTAAAATGGATTCTTCCTAACGTAAAATTTGTCATGTTATGTGTAGGAAGAAGTCGGCGCACTATTTGTTCTATCTCTCTCGCCCACTCGCAACATCGACAAAACGTGTAGAACTCGCTCAATTTGCGTTCTAGATTAAAAATACTTAAATACCCATTTTTAAATGAAAAGATGGACAACATTTCGAAGAGTGAGTCTGTGCGTTTTTTCATTATTTCGAATATAACACTCAATATATTGTTTAGAAATTGCGACAATTTCAACATTTAAAAAACGAATTTTGCCTATATGTTTCTCGTGGGTGAGACTCGGTGAGAGTGAAAAACAAACAGTTCTCTTAAGAGGATGCCAGCGCACTATACGTTTGCTCTCTCTGACCCAATTGCAGCGTAGCAAATTTGCGTTCCGCGTAGAACCAACCTTATGTTGTTAGCTTAAGTAGTATAAAGTAAAGTTTGAAGTTCAAACTTTAACGTTAGGAACTTTAACTGTGTTCTTACGTTGAATTGTTTATGATATTCCAATTTTAATGCAAGATATGAACATTTTTTAGTTGTAGTATTTCAAATACATACTCATAACTTATACTTATGCAAAATTGAAATATCGTAAATCGTAAAAAAAAAATGAAAGGACACAGTTAATGTTTTTAATTTTAAGTTTGATAGTCAGTCACATAAATCGACTATGCATACGGACTTGTAGCCGTACATTCTCTTAACTCAGCATTTAAATTGGGCGAGCATGATTAAAAAATCCCTGTGCATATAAAATACGAAAAGCACCGCTTAAAATCAAATAAGGCTAACACAGTAGGTTAGTAATTACTATTCATTAATAATTAATCATTATTGTCACCAGTTCCATCAAACACAGCTACTTCAGAACGCTGTTCTACATGTACTCGTTTATGTTTTTGGTGTTTCGGACCACAGCAGTCGTGATGCAAGCGTCCGCCATAAACGACGAGAGTAAAAAAATTGTGCCAGAAATTTTCATGTGTCCGACGCATAGTTATAGCATAGAAGTATGACTTATAAACGCTCTTCATTATTATCATTATTTAGATTAGTTATCAACTAACAACATGCCTGGGTAGTCAATGTATTACCTAATATCTTCGATTTTTTTCAAATGATAACTAATATAAAAAATTTTAATGTACAATTTAACAATTTACTTCTATTTATATATTTATACATATATTTTGATGTAAATATCGTATATTCCTGACAATGGTCATCTGACTCTTCTATAATAACTATAGCTGGGATTATAATGACCTAAAAATCTTAAAAAATACAAAAAAGACTCTTTAAATTTATTAAAAAAATATATTGCAAGTGTAATTTTCGTTTTTTTTTAAAAAATAAGTATAAATTAAAAAAAAAGGTGGACAGGTGGGTTTCGCTCTGCTGTACAGTAGGTCACAAGTAGGTCACTGTTATGGATGGTGTTCAATTTGAATTCAATAATATAATATAATTCTATACGAAAAATGATTCTGAGCGAAGACGGTCAGTCAGCTTATGATATAACTAAGTACATTTGCTGATATTATTGTGAACAAAGTAATTTATATATCTATTTAAGTGGAACTTTGTTTTAAATTTTCAATCCTTAGCTATAAAAGTTGAACATTTTATAATTTTGAACTACAAAATAATTTTTAAATTTTAAGTTTGATACGTTTTGTCAAAATTTAAACTTTAAATGCTTATAAGAAAAAAATAAATATATTTTAAATATTTTTTAACTGCTATTGTAAAAATATATCAGGAGTCTTGTATTAAATTTTCAAGATTATTTTGATCCAACAAATACAATTTTATCATAATTTTATAAATTTAAAATAAAATATGTCCTTAAAAAGCTCAAAACAGGTCAAAATATTTTGTAAATTTTATCGTGAATAGAAAATGTTAATATTTTCAGTCAAAATTTCATGTATCTACTGTCATTTGTTTTAGAATAACGCCAAAAACAAAAAATTCCTATTTTTCCTTAATTTTTATTTCGTTTTTCCCTGCGCTTTTGAAAACTACTGAGAAATGTTAACTTTTTTCTCCACAGAGTACCAACTAGATTCACTTTCCTATCAGAAAAGATGCTAAAATCCAAGCATTTTTAGTGTCCTAAAATATGATGACAGACACAAATAAAAAAATAAAACACATATAATCATAGTAAAACCAATACATTCATCGCTCCGCTCAGAATTTAAAAAGTTGTATAGATAGCTAGATCTCATCGACTTTTACCGTAGACGTCGCCTAAACTCGTTACTTAGATTTTGACATTTCAACTATTGTTCGATAATGTATAATACGATTACCTCCTTTGTCTTCTTAAAACAAAATTTAAAATATATGGTATTTTATTTCAAAAGCTCAAAAAATGCTCCAAAAACTAAAAAAATTCAAAAAATGCAAAACAAACTTTCATATTCTCGTTCAATTGTACACAAAACAAATTTGTGACAAAAAAAGCATTGCACAGTAAGTTTTGGAAAACAATGCAAAGTGCATCGAAATCCCAGCCCTAATAATCACTCCAAATAGCTGATAATGCCACCAAACTCCTTCATAATTTACTTTCATTATTTTATTATTTTTTAATTGTGTATCATCATTATCTTTTCGAAAAAATGACCCCACTCCCCAATTTTAATTCTGGATCCACGTCTGAGAACAACTAATGCCGTGTTCAAAAGTACTCTTATTTTTCATAATACAGATTACAGGTGCAGATACGTCTTACCTATAGTAATATTTGTACCATAGACACAATAGTACAATACTGCCGATCAGTGGCGTATTTAGGCCGGGGCCACTAGAGCCCAGGCCCCGGGGCCCCCAAGTTAAGTCCAAGTTGGGGGCCACAGGACTCACCTCATAGAATCAATGTTTAATTTTTACACTAAAGAGGGCCTCCAACTTGTATAGGCCCCAGGGCCACAAAGTTTCATGCTACGCCACTGCTGCCGATTATCACTAGTCAAACTTAACAATAATTATCGTAAATAAATCACTTGCTTAGTTGCTTCCACAAGACGTTGTTCTCGTGGCAATGTTTTAACAGTATTTACGTTTCACCAAAGTATCTTGATTCGTGGTTCTCATCAATTATTATATCCACCATAACGGATAAAGTTTGAAATAAAACCAACTATTATGAAGACGCCACAGACGATGTGTTGTATCGGTCTTAATAAATGTACGTGGAACATTTTACGTTCACAATAACTAGCTTAACTGTTATTTGTATATTAGAGTGACTTTTTGTACAACTTTTAGGTAAGTTTACTATCTAGACTTTAGGGCTTTTATTGATATTTTAATTAGGTACAAAGTAAGTTGTAAGCATTTTAAAACCACACAATTGTTGTACATTTTAAAATGATCATTACTTGTTTCATAATTTAAATATCAATATGTAATAATCTTATCATTGCATTTTTATATCACATAATATTCAATTTAGTTTTAAAAATGACAGACTAAAATGGATTATTTAGATTATTGTGAATTTAGGGAACATTTGCTTTGTTCTACGTTTGTAAGACAGACAACATAATATGTGGGTGTGGCGTCCACTTAATTAAAAATAAAGATGAAATAATAATAATTTATAAGTAATAAATATTTTTCAATGTTATTTTATTTTTGTAGGAACAATACAAACTTAATTGGCAACTAAATAAGTAAATAATATATCATCAGTGGCGCCGAAGTTTTTAAATGTGGTCGGGCACTTTCAAAACTTTGCGGCCCTCAATATCTTAATTATTTAATATAGAGGTACCTTAATACACATTTAATCATAATCATGACTTCAATATACTCATGCCTATAATAAAGTTATGATGTAAATAAAATGTGGCAGACTTTTGCGCCACTGTCTATCATAATAATATATATATATTTATAGCAAATATATCTTGCACCATCTGGTTCAAAGTATATTATGTCACAAATAAAATTTTCTACAGAATGTAGATAGATCTATAATAGTGCTAAGAAGTAAAAATATTTTATATTCTAAAAAATAAAATAGAACTAGAACTTAAAAGCTCAAGCATATAAAACTATAGACAATTTTTAATAAATTCATAACATTTATTGTTTACTTATAAATATTCAAAAATTACATATATTTCTGTATATAATACAATAAAAAATATTTAAATTTAAATAAATTACTTTATCGTTTTATTTTTAAGACACAAAGATTTTTACAAGAAGTCACATCAGATTATGTTGCTTTAACAGGATTAAAAATGTTTTCAATTACAAGAAATTTTCTTTTGGGAGTAAGACAATTTTGAAAAAATATTAAATTTATGAGCTCATCACATATAGAATTTTCAATTTTCTTTTCAGGTTGCTGGAGCAGTTTTAACATATGAAATTGTGTTAATACAACTACAAAACACAAATTAAACTCAGAACCTTTGTCAACAATTATGTTACCTTTAAAATATCCCAATAAAAAATGTAATATTATGCAAGATAACTAAAGGATTTATCTTGAATTTCAAAAGTTACATTATTGTGACAAGCTGAATATACGAAGACTGAGTTTTTTTTAAATAGTTTCCTCTTCTTTGTTATTGTTATTGTTATTGTTTTCAAATGACATATGACGGTTGATTGAATTTAAATCCCGTAGCAACAAAGTAACGGTATTTGTTAAGACTTCATTATCTACGCAGCCATTTACTTGATCTTCAAGTCCTTTATAATAATAACAAATTGTTAGACTCCAGTAAAAACTTAAATAACGAGTGGCTTTAAACAAAGAAAACTTACCATTAGTTTTGGCTTCAAATAAATTGATTCTGGCTTCTAAATTGTCAAAGCCATCTTCAATTTCTTCCAGTAAATTTTGTCTACAATCAGAAATATTGATAGGTTTTTCAGGCACTGGACCAGAAAGCACTGAAAGACCATTGATCAAACATTTAATATTAAAAACATGTTGAACTAAACTTAAATATAAGTATAAAAATAGTATTTAGTGAATTTACATTCTTCAAGCTTATCTTGAATAGGTTCTTCATTTCTTGTTAAACCTTGTTCAGACCACAAATAAAGTTTAGGATGATCAGGGGTTTGACTATGAAAAAAGAATAATTAAGAATGATTAAATTATTGTGAATCATAGCTATCTTGACCACATTATTTTAACAAGAAAACAATAAAATATTAGCTTACCCATAAATTGTAGTTTTAACACGTAAACTGTGCAAATAATTATTGTGTTCTATCACCTCAGCTACTAACTGATGAGATTGTTTTAAAATAGCTTCATCTTTTCTTCGTCGCTCATCTTTATGTTGTAAAACACTAGAAATGATATACAAACTTAGATAAATTCAAAACGTATTTAATGAATCACAATGTTTTATAAAATTATAATAAACCTGGCTAATATTCCTTCTTTAATCCAATCTTGTGAATAGTCATATTGTTTTGATCGTCTTTTCTTCAAAGGATTTAAACAACTACTACAGATATAGTTGTCGGGTACTTGATCTTCAGATTCGATTTTGTTACAATAACCATGTTGCCAACACAAACAAATATCACACTAGAATAAAAGCAAAATTGAGATGTTATAAAAGTGAGAAAAAAATGTGGGTAGTAACTCTTAAATATCAAAAATATTATCAGACAATTTTATGTAGAAATGTAAATAAAAAGATCTATATGAAAAAATATAAAACAATATCAACAAGTTTTAAACAATTGTATAATATATTTTAAACAAAAATGATTAAGACATACTTGAATCATTAAACCGTCTTCTTGATTTGAAGCACATGAACAATTGATCACCTCTTCTTTTGGCAAAGTTTCAACTTCAGATTTATTTTTTTTAATTTTAAAGTGCCGGTCTGAGCCTCCTATACTTATCATATCATAACTGTCTGCAATCAAAAATATTATATCAAAAAACTGTATACAATCTAGATTATGAAGTTTGATATTTTACCTCTAGTTTCATTTTCAAAATCATCAACTAACGTTATATTTTTAACAGCTTCTTTTATTTGAGCATATTCTTTAACTGGTGTCTCGGGTATTGAGCTGAATGATTCTACTATACCGGAAAAACCAGAGTCCCTGAAAATTCAATGATATACGTATACTTAAAAATGCATATTTTATAATTTAGAAATAAACATTACTTAGAATCGTAAGCTTGAGTTAAATTGTTTGGTTGATCATTGGATGTGAAAGATGCATTATAATTTTCAGAATTGAGAGAGGTATTACTAACGATTTCTTGTCTGTAAAATGTTTTGTATGGCATTAAATGAAATGCACAATCCTTATAAAACAATTATTTTTTACCATAGGACATGATATTGTAAATAAATAAATAGGTAAACACTAACTCAGTCAATTTTAATGATGAAGAAATTATGCTTGGTGAAGGTGCTTCATAACTCGTATTGCCCCCCCAGCTTCTTTTAGCTTCCAATTGAGATATTCTATGAAGAAAATATGACGGAGATAATTCATCAATGTTTTCACCTTCGATTCTTGCTGTTGCGAGATCAGTTACATTTGGCGTGGACACCAATAATTCAGTATATTCGGAATGATAGTGTTTAATGTGCATCTTAAATAAAAATAATATATTATTACAATTAATTTTATAATTGTAGAAAACTGTATAGTCTATTCAAAATGAGATGATGACTCGGCGGCCAAGTTGTGCGCATGGGCGTGGCTTTTGTTCCGTAGTAGCGCTTGACGCGCCGCCGCGGATGGGAGCTTTAATTAGTCTAGAATCGACTGCCGATGTGTGTGGATAATTTAAAATGTATTGCGCGTATTTTTTAACATGACGCACACACGCACATCCACGTCTTGCGCGACACATCCCTACCGTTGCGTCGGTCACGTGATCGATGCTTGTGGAGGGAGTATGACCGGCGGCTGACCAAAACGGGTCGCCGCCGAGTCATCATCTCATTTTGAATAGACTATAGAAATTTATTGAGACTAACCATTAACAAATTTTCTTTACGAAACAGTTTTCGACATTCTTGTTTTGGACATCTTAACCCTTGTTCATTAGTAGCATCCATTCTAACTAAAAAATGTTATAAATATGAGAAACAAACAAACAATACTAATAAGTATTTTTTGAGTCTTTGACAAATGTACATGTTAATGAAAATAATCCTTTTTTAGAAATGTATAACATTGATGAATAATTAATACATACTTTTTTGTAGTAGAGTATTGTTAGCTAGATCTTGGAATAATGGTGAACAAGTTTGTTGTATTGAATTTTCTTGTGGACTAATTTCAGGAAGTAATGGTTTAATTTTTTTTAAAGGTGGCGATGCTGCTGTATCTTCTATATAACTCAATGCGCTGTTATCTGGCACCGTACTAACTTTTGTACTTAAAAGTAATAGATATATTTTTAATAAAACAAGAACTAAAATACAATTATATTTATATACTTACTCAACATCACTTGAATTTAATTTAACAACTAATTTTTTTTTTTACTTTCACTTTTTTTTGATTTTGATCTTTTTTTTTCAGACCGTCTTTTTTGACCAAATGGTTTTTTCTCTGCATTAATAGAAAATAAATTAGATTATGTTCTATAAATGTATTCATTAAGCTAAACAATATCCTTACTTTTTTTCTTTTGTTTTATATCACTACGAGAAATAGATTTTGTTGGTGAACATATTTCTGCCTCTGCTTCAATATCCTCCAATAATTCTTCAAAATTTTCGGATCTCAATAAATTAGTTTCTATCAAATTGTTTGGGGTTTTTAATGAATCAATACATTCTGCAACTATTCAATAAAAAAAAAAATGTAAAAAGTTGTTGAATTATAGTTATTTATTTTAATACCTTTTGTAACTTCCATTTCTGAATTTTCTACAATGTGTGAATTTTTTAATATTGTGTTGGTAGAATGTTTTTCATTACTCTAAAAACGTGATAATATAATAATAATTTTGACCAAAATAATGTTTTTTAAATATTTGTATCATTGTATCAAAATAGAATCAAATTACAAACACAAGTTAAATTTTAATATAGTTATACTATGTAAACCTACATTTGTTTTTCAATGAAATACACCATTTAAAAAGTATGATACAATATCTGATAAGGCTTAATCACAGTATTTCGAACCTCTAATCTACATTATAATTAATATACCAATAGTTTGTAAGCACTGTAAAATTACAACATTTCATATAAAAAGTAAAGAAATTGTTACTGATAAATTAAAAAAAAAAATACAACTTATTTTTCTTAAGCCTTATTGTCAATTGCCATCTTAGCATGTACTTAAATAAATACAAATAGAAAATAAATAACACTTACAGGAGTGCCACATAATAAAAGTTGTTTTGACTCACGATCTGATTTCTTAGCATCCTTTATTATTTTTTGTTCTTTATGTTTAGAATCTATGAATAAAACGAACAAATTACTGTAATTTAAATCTTAAATGTATATATGATAACATTAAATAAAGATATTAAATTAACTATTGAAATCATAAAAAATAAAAACAATAAAAAATTAGTATGCATTAAATAACTCTTTTATAAATAAAAAAAAATAAAAGATAAATTATCATTTATTGTAAAGGAATTTAATAAAATGTACATTTTAAATTTAATCAGGCCTATGAAATTGAGAATTAAAGAAGAATTTTATAGTTTATGTATTATTTTAAAATATGTTATCATTTAAACTAAGTTTTGGCAATGTATCAAAGAATTTTAATCATTATACATAATGTTTATAATAAGTCATTATAGTACCTATTTAATAATTTAACATGATATTCTAATCAAGACTATAAAAATATTTATTAAGGAAACTTGCATGAGTAGGCATTTCGATGTTGGTCACTGACTTATCCGTTTATTAATAGCTTATTAATAGTAAGAAGAATACTGTTACTAAACTATTGTAAATTATTTGAACTTAATAGTTTGGCTAGCATTCAGCGTTCAGTTATGGCTAGTATTGTGAACAATAGAATTTAATTTTAGTCTTAATGGAAATATCAAATTACCTTTCGTAACAGAATATGACAAATAACTAAAACTAACTTAACAAATGGTAACTAATAGAATATCACATAAATATGAAATAAAAACAGTATTATAAATTTAAAAATTTAGTAGAATGTTCTTACAAGCAAATAACAATTTAACATGAGTCATTTAATTTTAAGATGTTTCTATAGCCTTCATTCATTGACAGTGAATACATAAAAGTAAAGTTGTGAAACTTGATAGTTTGTTTATATGATTATTATTAATGTGGCACAAAAGTGGGGAAATGATTATAGTTCTTGTTATTTATTATTTTTTCCTTATAAGTAATTTTTTCTTGAAAAATACCTTGTTGCTTTTACTTAACCATACACAAAGTGAAAGGGATATCATTTTTTCAAATACAAGTTTAAATAATATATTTTAACAATTTTATTCATTTTCATATTATAATTTTAGTTGTATTCTCAAATGTATGTAATAGAGTAAAGTATGAAATTATAAATATAATCTTTTATATGTATATAGTGTATGCAGCCATGTGTTCAACTTTTAAAGTAACACATATTACTTCATCTGGATGACCTTGCATTTTATTAGAAGTTTTACCATCAGATAGAGGATGTTAAAATATAAAAAATAAATTTTTATTTTGAGTAGATTCCATTGCGTATTTTTAATGTAAACACATTGTATGGGTTAAAATCATACATATTATGGTATTTTTACATTTTTAACCAACACTAAAAACATGACAACTGCATGTAGTATGATAACTTATCTAATTTGTATTACTGCCTCAACAAATCACAGCGTTTTATACAGAAAGGGTTTTAGGAAGGGCAATGTGGTATTATGGTGGGGGAGGGGTGCTACAGAGCGTATACCACTGACTTATATAATTTCAAATTTTTTTAAAGAAATATTTTATAAGAAATTAAACAAATTTAAAACGTAAGTAAAATATTAAAATCTATATTTATACATTTAGTAGTTGATGACGATGATACAACTGAAATGAAAAACTAAACAATAGTAGATACATAGATATCTATGATATATATATATATTATATGTTCTTCAGCCAAGTGTGTGCAACTAGGAATTGCAAATAACAACTTGTTTCACTATATTTTTAATAAATAAAGTATATTATATTATACAAATAAGAGAAAGTTATAATTATGTTAAAACTTTAGTTGAATGTATTAATTTTTTTTATTATTTAACATCGTTTAATGATAATTTAACAGTAACAAATGATGTAACTTGTGAATCTTATACTGTTATATAATATTTAAAAATATACAAGTTAAATATTTGAGTTGTGTACATTCAAATGAATGTTCCCAACCTCTGGATCGTAGGTCTGGATCTGTCCCTACATTGACGACACTGGTTTGAATGATCAGGTTGGATGAACTCTGAACTTAAAAGTCTCCTTCCAAAATATATTTTACAAACCATCATTGTCAACAAACATCATAATTTTAGTTATTATTAAATTAAACTTAAGAGAACTCATGCGCTATCTCACAAACGCATAACATGGTAAATTATACGTTCTTAATATTCAATTTAACTCTGTTATGGCTAATATTGGAGCAAATTGGCTTAATATCAAATTTAGAAGTGAGAATATTATTTAGTGAACCTTATAGATTTTCATTTTTATTCAAGATTTAAAGCGAGTAATGAGTATTTTACAATTATAAATTGTTTGTGCATTTTAAAATATTCATAAATTGCTTTAAATTAAAATATGAAAAATAACCTGAGGTTCATTAGATAATATTCTCACTTTTAAATTTGATAATAGGCTAATTCACTCCAATATTAGTCATAAGAGAGTTAAATAGATTATTCAGAACGTACAATTAGTTATGTTTAGCATTATGTAAGCACAGAAACAATGCATGCGGGTATAGCGCCCTCATAATAAACTCAATAGTTTTGAGTAATTATTAATAATTAATTTAGTTTTGTAATTTATACCTGACAGGAAATTTCACAAGGTAAATATAAACTTCGAAGTTAAATTTTAGTGTTAAATAATACTTTTTTAAATTTAAATACTGAAATGGTGTTACTGTTTAATTTAAACGAAGAATATTCTTAAAATAATATTAAGCAGTATAATATATAAAATGAAAATAACTCCATGTCTTACCTTGAGTTTTCTTTGTCAAAAAATCATCTTTTTTAAACTTCACTTTAAATATACTAGATGATCGTGCAGCACTTGTAGTAGATTTTTTTGAAATTTCTTTTTCAGAAGGCGAAACATTAGCAATTATTGATTTTATGTCAGGTAAGCTATTTTCTGAATGGCTAAAATATAAAATCTAACTCAACAATAGTATTTAAAAAAAAAAAAATAATAATTTATACTTACGTCGGAATTTTTATCAATTTGTCATCCCATTCTTCGGTAATAGGTTTAATTCTATGACTGTCTTTGTTAATCCATTCATTTGCGCCATTACCTTCTTTATAAGATATAAATATTTCATCACCATCATCTTCTTCTACAAAAGCCGGTGTCCTAAAATAAAGAAAATATTTAATTTACTTAATTAATTAGTAATTACCAATACATTTTTTGAATGTACCTTATTTTAGTATCTAGTAAGTATAAAGCATTGAAAAAATTAAGAATACATAGACGTGTCTCAGGAGCAGAAGGAATGAGATTTTTAAAAAAATTAATTTTGGTCCAGTATTAAGGCTGACTTTTATCACCATATTTTTAGTGATGATGTAATAAATATGTCCTAAATAAGTGTATATAGGTAATGAACGTTGATTTATAAGGTAAAATCCTATAAAATAAAATAAAACATTATGTACCTACATATAAATATATTATTATAAAGGTATATTATTTCTCATTTAGGCACTACTTTAGAAAACATATGTATATAAGTCAATGCTTGTCAAAAGATTAAAAACACACAATCAATTTATTTAATATTTCAATCTTGCATTTAATGAAAAAAATAAAAAATATTAAATAAAGATATTAATTAAAAAAGTATGGAACACAAATATTTCATATTCTGAAAAAAATGGCTCATTCCAAATAAACCCAATATTTGTGTCAGCATAAGTATATGTGAAAGCTTATTCTCTACAAAAATTACTTCAAATCATAACAAGAGGAATAAATACATAGTTGGATAAAGCTAAATGCTGCTTGAGTTTATTAAAACATTGTGTACAAACTTACAACATATTACTGGCAAGTGAATTTTTTCAAAAATTGAATACAAAGTGTGGGCAAGAGACCCAAAGGTTTACCATCCCTGTTTTATACAAATAACAAAAATCACTCATAAGACCAGATGAAGATCAGTTTTCTAATTCCTATAGAGCTATGATGGTTTTGAATCACCTATCTTACACAGCTTATTAGAGTAGACACGATTTATTCTGATGACACAATGTTTATTCAATCTAATTTATTTCTCAATCGACTAAAAATTTCAGATATTCACTTGTCCACGCTAATAATTGTCTGATATATCAAGTGATCCTCAATAAGAATTAAAATAGTCGAATGCCAAAAATTCCAGATAATGTTATTATTTGAGCCATCGTTAGAGATTCAAAAAAATAAAATGATGCTCCGAGTGACAAGGTGGGTGTCGTATTTTATTTTATAGAGTCAGCTACATCGAAACAATTAACAAATCGTGAGAACTTCAACAAATCTGTCTAGCGATGCTTACCATATATTTCCAGGAGATTGGATTAGCAGTTTAGTTCCGATGTCGAAGTCCATTTTTGTTCAATTTTCTTGGCGGCGTTGTCACCGAAATTTTCGACAGTTCGCGTTGACGGCGGCAAAGGACGCTATTCGGCCATGTGTAGCGGTGATTGGTCGTCTGTCGTCTGTCGTCTATTGTCGGTGTAGATTAACGGAAATCGAAATCGGATATTAAACTAAATTTTCGAATCCGTCGTTAATTGTTATAATATTTTTAATTATTAATTATTATAATTGCACCACTGCGGTATGATAAATATAAAATAATAAATAAACTGAAATCTCAATTCCGATTACCGATCGATAATAAACAAACTTCGGCGGTGGCGCGGTGCTCAGATGATAAGAAGTCGTTAAAAACAGGATGGTACTACAACCGCAACATATTATTTAGGAACAATAAGTCCATCGTTATCATTGACCATGATTGTAAACTCAGTGGTCATCGGATAATTAGAAACGACACTACCCCCTCCACTTTGATATTTTTTTTATTTTGATATTGTTAAAAACCACACTTTTGGACTATTGTTCTATGATATGGATAATAAACTAGTTTGCTGACTATAGTGATAATATGATAAGAAGTTATTATCCGCCATTTTTAGTAGGTCAAATGTATGCCGAAATCCTACCAAAATTTGAATTACTGTTTACAATATTTGAAATATACTTACATTTGTTTTGTTATTGATATTCATTATTGTCACAATAAATTATGATTGTATTTTGTAACTCATAAATTTGTTGAATAAAATATTTGTATTTCATATTACAATTTAAATGTATGGTTTAAACATTTTAAACAACAAAGAAATTATTTGTTAAAATTAATCTGGTTGTTCTTTAACAAAGGTTAATAAACCCATTTATTTTTAGTACTCTTTATTTTTTTATACTTTTTTGATAGAAAATAGTAGTAGACTTGAAGTTGTTTGCTACTGTACGTCTGAACATACAATTTTAACTCCTCAATACATCATGGTGTAAGTATTATACAGGTAAACATTTTATAGCTGACATTTTATTTTAGCCATTCCAAACAATAATAATAATAAAAGATGTTTATACTATGCATTATACACATGGGAGCTTATAGTGTACCTACCTAATATTAATTTGTATATTATTTTTAAATAACAATAATTTTTACATAATAGATTTCCTTCTATAAGAAAATGAGTAAATATGTGGATTAAAGCTATAAAAAAATAATACTTTCTTCCCAAACGTTAAAGTAAGTATGTAGTAGTAATTTTTAAAATGATGACTTTTACCGAAGATACCTTCTATAGGAAGACGAGAGAAATGTCATCACCTAGTATTTTCAATTGTGATGCTGTATTTAAAAAAAAGTTGACTTATGGTGATCACACTTGTCTTATTATAGTACAAAATCCCCTCGATTGATAGAAAAGACACTGAAAAAAGTATGTCTTAAACCAAATTATTAAGTTGATGACTGATGTTAGAATAATAATTATATTTCACAGATTTTAAATTTTTTTTCAAACAAAGTATTTGTTAAACTTAGCGGTATATATCAAGTTTAGCGGCAACGGTAATTTTTTTTTCGGAAACCTATGTGCTACAATCAATTAAGATGAAGCAAAAATTAATTTCCGGAAATCATTAGATTTTAATGTATAGCCTTACGAAGTTTACGACTTTTAGCGTTTAACGCACACGCACTGCAGGCACAATAACGGACAACGCATACCGGTATATACGGTATATAGTTTACCGCGCTTATAACGAATTTGCCATTGTGTATGTGCTTTCAATAATGTTGTTTTAACTCAGCCCACCCAAGACCTAGTGGTTTCACATAACACGTCGAGACCCTAGGGATGTTTTCGATTTTATTTGTCCGACCCGCGTGTAAAACCTATATGTATATGAAAATGCCAAAAATTAGCTATAACTTTGAAATAAGCCTGACCGCCAAGTTCAGACTTCCCCTGCATCATTTTCCGCATGCTTAACTATACATAGGCGTGGTATTAATTATTTATTTATTTAGTATTTTATTTATTGACATTCATAGAAAGAACCACTAAAAAAAATTGGAAACTGGAAATGTCTGTTAATAGTTTTAAAAAAAATCAAAATATTTTGAAAATTGTATAGACATACATATAAACAAAAAAATTGAAAAAAAAGATTGTTTAGTAAAAAAGAAAAGTTTCAAACGCGCGGTACATTATTGCATTGTACGAATGCGTAGAACACCGGAAATCATGAAATTCGTAAAGCTATAACTTAAAAACTAATGATTTCTACCAGTTAATTTTTGCAATATCGTTTTTAAATCGTTGTAGTTCATACAGTTTTCCAAAAAACAATTTAAAAATTTGTCTGGTTGCTAAACTAGATTTGTTCCCAATAAATTATTATATAATTATAATTTATATAATATAAGTATTTACATATATTATATTTGTAATGTCCATGTGCCATCCTATGGTGTGGGGGTCTTGAGCACGCGCAAGGACCTTTTCAAATCTTAGATATTATATGCATTTTAAACTGCTAAATAATTTGAAATTTGTCATCATTTTTATCAAAGACTTAACTTTTAACACACTTATCTATACAATTATGAATTATAATTGTTACCATGTATTTTTGATAATATATTATATTAATTTGTATATTATAAACAACTTATAATTGGAATCTAAATAAATTTTCAGGGTTTTTGACCGGTCAAAAATGTTTATATCGATATTTATAGAAAAAAATCGAAAATGTCAAATGTCTATTTATATAGTCTATATTTAGCTCCAAAAGAGGAAAAATTATGTGCTATTTATTAATAAATTTTAAATGTGTGTAAATCCAAAAATATGACGTTGGCTAGGTAGGTAATAATATAAACATTCGTTAGTTATTTGTTTTTGAAATTACTAAAGAAACAAAACCGATTTCGTGGAAAGCTGGGTTTGCTTAAAAGCTACGAAGGCGGAAGGTACTTAAGCTTTTATTTAGGTATAGAATCTTACACCCTGCGCTTCTTTTCAATCAATTTAGACATATAGTCAGATTATAAACCTACCCTAAGGAAATTACGACTGTACGGATAATCATTATTTAGCAGAGCTTTGAATGGTCGGTGTTAACCAATAACTTCGATACCGGACGATGGTCAAGGTTTGTAGTGGTAATGTACACAGCCCACGTCCAAATAGATTTAGCCGTATTCTACCGTCGTAAGTCACCGGAGAACTATTTTGAGAAAAACACGTTTTTGTATTTTCCATTTTCTTAAAATCATGACACCTTGTTCATTACAATTATGATATATTATGTTTTCCTATGCAAATTTACCCAACGAATGCAATGAAACAATAATAAATAATATTAAATTAATTTTTATCAAGATATTTTACTTTTCACGTTGCACCTTATTATGGGTATCAACTATCAACTTTTGATACTGTTCAAAAACAAGAATTCCGTAGCCCGTAAATTACAATTTCTGATATGATAAAATAATTTATACATTTTAATGATATATATGATAATTTTTAAAATATCCACAAAACAAAAATAACCCTGAAAACTGCAAATACTGCATTGTATCAAACTAACGAAATATTGAATCAGTATATTGTTGATTAATTGTTCCGACAGTCAACTTGCTTTGCGATAAGTTAACCGGTATATGTTACTTTATTAAATTAAGTATTTATATACTTTACAATAGTACATACACTTTGTATCGGGGACTTGGGGTTCACTAACAAATAGGGACTACAAGGTAAAAATGAAACTTTTATTTACATTTCTTTTAATTACTTTAGTAATTTGGTAGGTAAACAATAACACAAATGGACTATAATTTAGTTATAAATAGTAAAGAGTAATGACAACAACAAATATAAAAAAGAACCAATCATTGTATTTTATTATAATATCAACAAAGTACTTTTTTAAGTACTACAATACTGTGAAACAAATTTAAAATTTTCTTTTCATAGTAAATGGTTTAACAGCTATTACATAGAAAATGTACCCAAAGTAAATGCACTATGACAAAAAAAAAAAAAAAATACATGCTTTTATTCATGAATATTATATGCCAATTATATTAAAATAATAATAACTAAAGGTCAAAAAAAAATTAATAATAATAATAACAAAAGAAAAAAAATCATATATACAATAATTTAACAAATTTAGCTAAAACAATAAGGGAATTAGGAAGTTCTTTGATTAAAAAACAAATTATGAACATAAACGATGAAATAAAAGCATTGATTATACATAGTTAATAGTTTATGTATAATTAATGATAGTGATCAAAAAAATGTTTATATACAAACTATTTTACCTTAGAACAATTCTTTAAATAATAATCATTGTAAACATACATTATTATTATTTATTATTATTATATGGTAACAAACATCATATTATATTTATGATGAGATTTGCTAAAAAAAATTTACATCAATGAAGGCACAAGAAATTGCATTTTGCAGTTTGACCCAAGTTTACTTTGTTACGTACAAAAAAAAAAAAAAATACAAGACAAATAATAACATTTATTATATTATAAATTAAACTCGGTCTTTTGACTAGCTTAACAAATCAGATTAAATTTTCCATTTGAAAAATAAAACAATGATTATTACTTTGATCTAGGAATTGCAGTATTAGTTTTCCAATAAGTTATACATGGGTAAACATAGTAAATTTTTACAGCATTTAAAGACAAGTAGTTTCATAAGACACATTCTGTAATCGGATACATGTCTATGTAAATATTATAACTTTTTTATTTTTATTTTATTTTTACACTTTTATTATTAAAAATTTACTTTTAATATATACATTGTTAAGACTTGAAATGTCTTTATCACAAAGTCTAGTAGAAAAAAATCCCTGTCAGTCAATTATCACGTATGGTAGTATGACAAGCGGTTCACCAGTATCGTTTGCCCTAGTTAAGACCTCGTGCCACTCTCTAAACGTTTCACCGTTTTCCCAATTACCAGTAACGCCTTCTATTTGAGCTCTGTCTACCAAATCAGTTGGTGACAGAGGGGGTCGTGGAGGTGATGGTGGAGGTGAACTCCAGTCTATGGCTTCTAAGTCCAGAGGAGGTAATCTATTATATATTTCCTGTATTTGTCGGTCGATGTCTGCAACTTTAGGTCGACTAGGTTTATCAACTTTTGTTATAGACGGTTCGTCCTGGAACTCTTGTACAGGTATTTGTGGTTTTTCCTCCAACTGATAATTTTCATCATCCTTTCGCAATGATGCAATTATTTCTTGGGTGGTTTTCAATTTACTGGCACCAACGCTTACCATTCTTTCCAAATCCACAGGATTGGTAGGTTTTATCCCCAGTTTTGAGGAATTTTTACCCCCTTTTTTACGGCCACGTTTTTTCGGACCCTGTGTTTCTAAAATAGGATCAGGTTCTGGGTCGAGCTCATTAACCGGACTAGGTACTGGTTCTGGTGTTTTTTGAACTGGTGGTGACATGATGGCTGAATTCAGAGAAGGCATTCCATTTAATTTTGGTTTCTGTAAAATAAAAATAATAATCATATTATTAAAATAATGAAATAAAAATGTTATAAGAATGGTTTCATACTTTAAGAGGAGCTGTACATTGATCAGGTGAAGTCATAGGTCTTTTACTATGGTTGCTAAGCATGCCATTGGGCTGTGAGGAAGGAAGCTTAGCCTGCTGTATGACTTGAGCACTATTTATCATTAGGTTACGCCATCTCTGTACAAGCTCCTTTGCACGTTTGGCCAACTGTTTGTCCAGAGTTTTACGTCGTAATTCATTAACCATTTTACCAATACGAGTTGCCTAAATAAACATAAATATTATAAATGTATAAATAAAGGAACTAATAAATAATATTTTAAGTCAGAAGTATAAAAGAAGGTAATACCAACTAGGTATACAATTATCACACTTTTTGAATTTGAACATATTAAATAATACTTATTTATGTATTTAAATATTTCCAAGTAAGAACAATTTTAAATGTATAAAAATAACCCTGGTTCAGATTATTATTTATTACATGAACAGTGTCAATCTATTCTATAAAATGTAAGGACTCAAAAGTTCAAAAAAACATAATTATCAAAGGACTCCCCGAGGCTTTAAATCTAATACTATGTGATATGTATACACAAGCTGAAAAATGGCATTCTACAACTGATAAAAAAAAAAACTTACCTCGAGCACCTCCGTGGTAACCGGTAGTTGTTCAAGGGTTGAAATAACTTCGAACACTGTAGACATGTCGGTAACCTGGAGCAGTACATATTTATGAATAATTTATTAAAGCATATAAACATGGTAGATAATTATACACAGTATTAGTTATTTCTTCTTATTTAACAATCAGTTCTTTATTTTAGAACTAAAAAAACACGTCAAAAGGATATAAAAATATAACACCATACCCAAGTGATACCTATACATTAATAAAGAATCTAAATACGCAATATTGTTGTAAGTATTGTGAAAAAATCCTTCAAATACTATCTCCCAGGTTTTTAAACACCTAAGATAAATTTTTCCCAATATTCTTTTTGTAATCGCACAAAAATCTTTTGATTAAAAGATGATATGAGCCATGAAAGATGTTTGTTATGCTATGATTAATATCAATAAAAATTTTTTTTAATATCCTTGAAAGGAAGGAAACATAAAATATAAGGAATAATATATGCTTGTCGATTGAATAACCTTGTTTTTAAATTGAAATTAATATTTACAAGGAATCGGCATAGTTTAATATATTGTTATAACTTATAAGATGGTTCTTATTAACACATAATATATCAAACAATGTGATGCTCAAATGTTAGAATATTGTTACAGCAGTTATAAATTGAACTAACAATGAGAAATTCAATCTTACTGTGAAATATTTGAGAGCAGAAGAAGAAAGATACAAAGGAAATGATGAAAATAATTTTTTGTATTGACAATTTATGTAATGTTTATTTTTTCAAAAACACATACAAAACATATTATAAATTTATAAAATGCAGCTAAGCCAAAACTTAATGTCATTAAAAACATATATTAAGAATTAAAGTCTTAACATTTATACTATTACAGTCTTATTAGGTAAACCTTTTATAGATACTTTTAAGGTTAACTATGTTTCTAAAAACAAAATATAATTTAAAATTTTAGTTGGAATATTTTTTTTACAACAATTTTGGCAGAATATGGACTATAGGTAACCAAATAGGTAGATTAATGGTTGTTAAAAATATGAGCTTAAGATAGTAATAAATTAATTAGAAAAATATGTAGGTAGGTACAGGTTTAAAATGACTAAATTAAATGTTTGGTATTAATATTTATTGTCTCAGAGAAAAATTTGCAACCAACAATGATCTCATTAATATGTTTACAGTTGCGTCTACCTAACTCATCAAGTACAGAAGTCAAAGTTAAACCTGTTTCAAAATAATTGTCAATTTAATTAATGGCGTTATTTTATTTAAAACACAAATGAATTTATAGTTCATCAGTGTTCTATTTAAACATATTGAACATGCTGAATTTCATTTAGGTACCATAAAAACTGATATACTATTAGTCAAATTATTCCGTTTCCTTGACCTAAAATGACCTAGATAGCCTTATACGAAAATAAAAATAATATGTAGGTAGGGTACTAGGGTGTAAAAAATCGGAAGCATTTACGTTTAATTAAATCGACAAAAATTATGACTTGAGTTGATAGAAAATAATTAATAAAAACAAAAACGACAATAATAAAGAGAATACATAATTTGGGAAGTCATGCATTTCACAGCGACAACAAAAACAATTAATTTATGTCGATAAGATACGATGTGTATGTCGTTCGAGTTGATGATACAAATTACGTCAATTATGATGTAAGTTGGGCGGGGTAGTAATTTTTTTGGACAAAATTAACTGTACTCTTGACGAAAATCTTAATAGTACAACGCAGGGAACGGACCAAGGCACTAGACACATTGGCACCAAGTGCCGCGAAACGTTTGTGAAAATCGGCGTTTCCGGGGCGGCGCGGTAACGTGGTGGTAGCGGCCTCGGCTTATTAACGAAACGCGTGCACATTTTCCCAGGCTTTTTCCTAGGCAACGGCCCACGTAGTCGACCAAACACGCAGGGGCCAACGGACAAACGATCGGAAACAAAAATAATAAAAATCCAAAAACGATTAAATGTGTATCGAGGGTGTCCACGAGAGTTAAAACCACGTTGTGGGGCAAGAGAAGAGGGAGATATTTCAATATTAGAAAAAAAAAAAGAAAATGCAAAATATAATACAGTAGTCGGATGGGGAACAACAGCTGCTGTTGGAGGAATATTATATAACATTTATTAACATTATAAAGTGGAACAGGACGCGATTGCGAATAACGCAAACGCAGAAAGCAAGAAAGAAGAGCACGAGAAAGGAACGACGCAGAGCGCGCGTGCGCACTGTCGACGTTCCGTAGGCCACGGCTCGACCGGACGAAATGTCATCAGTGTGGCGCGGCGGCGTACGGTACGTCCGCCGTCGCCGACAACCTATTTTCGGCCATTGTACACACGACAAACGCACCGCCGGCCCCGCGCGCCACGACCGGAGAACGTACACGCACACACGCGCGCGCGCGCGCACACACACACCGTACGCACACATAACCTCGCGGACGTACGGCGCGCCACACGGCCGTGGCCGTCGTTCGGCGGCGGAAAATCGGTTTACATTTTACGCACACGCACACGCACACACGCCGACGGACGGAAGACGGCAGTCGGCGGGGGTCCTGGCGGCCGCGCGCCAGTCGTCGACGGACGTAATATCGCGGACGGACGACGACGGGAGAAACCGGAGACGTCGACAGCGATGACAGGGCCGCTGTCGATCGCACTCGCGTTTTCTCCCGTCGTCGGCGGGCCGCGATAAACAATAATTGTATTAATAACAACGCCAACGACGACGATCGGAACGCGCCACCGCGTGAACCACGGAATAAGACGACCACGAACGGTACTCGTAACAACATGTAAATATCGTGTTTCAATAATAATAAAAAAAAATCAAAAGTTAAAATTATAAAATAATAAGGGAGTTTGTAAAAATAATATAGTCTTACATTGTATTCATCGTCCAATGCGCTCAATAACCTATGTTTTATGTCGAAAAAAGTCTTCTGCATGAGGCCCTATTCGGTCTCAGTTCGGAGAGCACGTCGGCCCACATCAGCACGCACAGCACAACTTACAGTGATGGCGGACGTGCACTGAGGGCCGCCGCTGGCTCCCGAGCCGCAGTAACGGCGATTGGCGGCGGTCGGCACACGAAAGCAACCAGGCTACGCGGACGGCACGGCCCGACGGCGGGCGACGCGTTCCGACCGTGGCCGATCCACCGATCAGGTGTTGCCGCGCCCGCAGCGCGAACCGATCCGCAACGTTCAGTCCGCAGCCTATACCGTGGCTCTGCCGTAGATCTTCAGGAACGTTCTGTGGTCGGCGGTTCAAAACGACGCGCAAAGTCGAAAATCCTCGTAGTGGTTACCGGAAAACGTCGAAAGACCGATTGCTTACTTCCGCAAGTTGGCAATGTCGCTCTGTCGTCCAACCGCGACCGATTGCTGATAATGTAAAAGTCTTATCAAGTATCAACACGACGGTCCCGACGTCACTCCCAAGTAGTCGTGGAAACGTGGAATTTTGTTATAATAGTATATTGTATTAAATATTAATCTAATATCTAATAATATGATATGATGAATTTACTTTTTTAGCGGCGATGGTAGACGTTCAAATACGATCGGCGTTTGCGAGTATCGGACTGGTGTTAGTTCTGATAGGTTAACCGTCGTACAAACCGCCCGCGCACGTGGTTTTTTTTTATACTTTTTCCGCTTTTCTACCACGATGGCTTTAAAATACAAATAATAACTTTAAACCTTAAATTTAAAAATCAAAATTTTATAAATCCTCAACAAATTCTTGTTCACTAATTTCATTTATTATTTTTACTCGATTTTAAGGTATCGATACAAAATGCATAAATGTGTTTCCTTTTATTTGGATGATCTTTCCATAAGTAATAGGTAGGTATATATTGTAATGCTCTGTACGTTTAATACAAAAATCATTGACCTACTTTACAATAAGTAACCTATTACCATTACTGAAAGCTAATAATTTCGGAAATCCTTTTAAAAAGGATTATACAAAAATTTACAATCTAGTATAATATAGTACCTATCCAACAATTAACATAATAATATAATATATATCAATATTTCGGATAAACTGCATTTTTAGAGCCACGTAGACAAATACAGACAAGTATAATAATATTAATTTAGATTTATAGGTGTGTACTGTTAAAAAGGAAGTTTCAGTATGAATTAATCTGAATAAAAAAACGATTTTGTTCTAGGCGATTATAATATGTAGATATTGATTATATCATTTTCACAACTCGTATTCTCGCTTTTAAGAATATGTTTATTCTAATATTATTAAAATGTTGTCTATATTGATTTATTATGGTTATTAATAATTTAACAGGTACTTAAACTGAGTCGACCAGTTGCAGCTTGGAAAATAAACCTATGTATTATAGGTCGGTACCTACATTTTCTCAAAATCGATATTTTTGGTGTCAATTTTTCATTCCTACAGAAAAATCTTAAGATTTAAAACTTATATTGAAATCAATTTTTATGTAAAAACGAATTAGTTTGAAATGTTTATAACAACGTTTTTATTTTTTGGTTATATGCATATAGACATATAGGTACTACTTTTTTCAAATTAAATGGAAGTTAATCTATGTTTATATAGGTTCATTGTAGACAACATTATAAATAAAAAAAATATTTTGTATAAATTTCAATTTTACCTACCTACCCACTTATTTTCATCAGAGGATATAAGTAACACTTTTTTTTCGAATTTATAGCTACGAACTACCTATATCTATTAAATTTATGCATCAGCCATTTAGTATAAAATATAATGTTTAAACACGATAATTTTAACGAAGTATTTATATTTCATTCTACCGATTTTTATAGGTATAGATACAGACATTGTGTCTACACTCTATAATTTATATATTATGGCTACGTGAGTCGTATAAGTATTCATGTATGGTAATAAGTAATAACTAATAGTAGCTAAGGTCTACAGACTACAAGTCTTGTGTAAAATGTATATTATACATTTATATAATACATAAGACCAAAGCCGATAGACACATTATAATTAATAGTTCCAATTATTTACTATTCATTATTTAAACGATATAGGTGTCAAGGTATATAATATTATATACTGTCATACTTGGTGGCCGATGCATATACTATTTACCTACCATCCTTATTGTAAAAAAAAGGTGGGCATGGGGGTTTCGCTCTGCTGTACAGTAGGTTATAAGTAGGTCATTGTATAATGGATGGTATTAAATTTGAATTCAATGATATAATATCATTGTATATGAAAAACGATTCTCAGCGGAGACGGTATGTCAGTCTAGAATATTTTAAATTATATTGATATAGTTCTATGGTAATATTAAACTGTAGATTGTATGGATAGGCCATATTTTGATTTTTCAGTTTCATATTATTACATCCACGAATAATATTTTTAAATTACAACAAAATATCCAAAATCGTTAATATTGATTTTAATATGTAATTTCGTCTAAATTTGAACTTAAAATGTCTGTAAAAAATAACTGTGTATTTATATTTTTTAGATTTTTTGATTACAATATGTACTATTTATTAGAATCTTTGTTTTAAATTTTCAATACTGAGTTATAAAAACTGAACATTTTATAATTATTTAATTACAATGATTAATTTATTTATTTTCGAGATTTTGATGAATTTTGTCAAAATTCAACATTTAAATGCTTAAAAAAAAATGTGTGCCCATGTATTTTTAATATTTTTCAATTGCTATTGTAACAATATATCAGGAGCCTTGTATTAAATTTTCATTATTTTTGGCCAAAAAAATAAAAATGTATTGGTATTTATATAAAAAAAAAACTAAAAAAATTGAAATTTGAAATGATCCGTAAAATACTCAAAAAGAGTCAAAATATTTTCAAAATTATATGGTGTATAGAAAATGCTAATATAAACATTCGGTGACATTTTTAAGTATATCTACAGTTATTCATTTTTGAATTCCAACAAAATAAGAAAATCGCTAAATCGGATGAATATCCAATGTTGTAAAAATATGAACTTCAAACGCTCATAAAAATTTAATTTGACTTGGTATTAGATATTTTTTTTTTGATAAACTTAGGCAAACTTATGAGAAATCATGTGCTACATTTTAAAATCTTAGATTTAAAAAGAAAATTTTTTATGAATTTCTAACTCAAAATAATTTGCATATTTTCGTGATTTGTACGTATTATTTATATTTATATTTATATTTTATATTTGTCAATATTTGAACTTTAAATGCTTATAAAATAAATTTGTGACTACGGATTTTTAATATTTTTCATATATTACTGCAACAATATATTAGGAGCCTTGTATTAAATTTTCAAGTTTTTTTACTTATCTTATAAATTATAATTATTAACAACACGTACAACGTAAAAGAATAAAACAGTTTTAATTTTTATAAAGGTGCATACATTTTATTTGTTTTAACTAAATATTTTAGTTGTAAAAATTGTACGCCAGTACCTTCTTATTAAATATTGCAGAAAATAAATCATCATTAAAATAATTAGTCTTTTATGATATTTTAGAATAAATGAATAACTAATAACTATCTAGGGCCTGGATTTAAATGCTCTAAAAACCGTAGAAAAATGCTCTAAAAAATGGCTAAAAATATCCATAAAAAATATATTTTACCGCTATAAATGTCCTTAAAAATTTACCTATAAAATAATTTTTTTAATGCAATGTTATACTAGGTATAACTACCTAATTTAAAATGTACAATAAATTAAAAATAATTTGCTAATCATTTAAATAAAGAAAAATTGATTATAGAAGTTCAGATTAGATAATCACGGCCTATGAATAGTATAGTACAGGCCTAAGTGGGAAATAGTTAAAAGTAGAAATTTTTGGACCAAAAGGATATCCCCCACCCCCCTAGAAAACGAATCAAAGCCGCTAGAGGCCTAGAAAAGCCATATGATTTACAAATATTCATTAAAACTAACAAAATGACCGAAAAATACTAAAAAATGCTCGAAAAATGAAAAAACATCCAAATATGCAACAAAATGCAAAATAAAAGTTTCACCGTTGAGGTATCCAATGAAACAAATTATTTACTTGGAAAGCGTTGTTTGAGGTTACCCAAAAAAAGATGCACTTTGCATTGAAATCCGGGCCCTACTATAATAACGTTTGTAAACGTGGGTTCGCACGGCGTGTGGCTCTGCGAGCCACGAGCCAAATACGCTGGCTTGGTACACTATACACGCGCCGTGGGAACCCACCAGATCCGTTGTTCGTCTAGTCGCAGTATAGCTCGGCCAGGCTCGTGGCTATCTGAAAATTGTCGGTCTGATGTGTCCACGCCAAAGGAAGCGAGCCGAGCATTTAAACAACGTTCACACAAGAGCCTATACACTGTAGTGCATTTTCATTTAATTTATGACACTCATATACGATTTTTTAAACTACAAAAATTAAAAAAATTAAAAAAATTAACTTTATTTAATTTAATATTCACGGAATGAGGAAATTATAATATTCTAGAGTTTTTGGAGTTATTTAATCCTGATTATACAAATCAAATGTAGTGCAACTAAAAAAAAATATAATTTCATTACGTAGAGGAGTTTTTTATTTTTAAATTTTGTATTATGTGCGAAGCGAAAGAATGTATTAATCTTACAAGTTTGTGTACAATATATATATATATAATATTTGTGTTTTTTTTTCAGTCCGGGAAAATAAAAATGTGTCAATTTTCTACAAAACCAAACCCCTCTTTTATCTGGAATGAAAGTGAACCTAATTAGTTAGGTACTTTGGGGGATTAAAAGTAAGTAAATTCCCAAATGTTTTCGAATGTGTCAGAAAACACATAAATAAAAATTATTCGTTAATTATTGATTCGTTATTCTTGGTCATTTAATATGTAATTTCGTCCAAATTTGATCATAAAATAACTATAAAAAAAAATTGTGTGGTTATATTTTAGAGATGTTTTAGTCACAGAATAACCTACTTACGTGGATCCTTGTTTTAAATTTTCAATCCTTAGATATAAAAGTAGAACATTTTATCAATTTTTAAATTTTAAATTTAATAAATGTTGTCAAAATTGAACTTTAAATGCTTATAAATAAAATTGTGCCTATGTCTTTTTAATATTTGTCAACTACTATTGTAACAATATAATTTGGAACCTATATATAATATTTCCAAGCTTTTTGACCCAACGAATAAAATTTAATTGACAGTTATAGAAAAAAAAACTAAAAAAACTGTAAAAAGAATATGTCCGTTAATAGCTCAAAACGAAACAAAATATTTTGAAAATTTTATTGAGTATAGAATTGATAAAATAAACATAATATGATATAAATTCTAAGTATCTACAGTTGTTCGTTTATGAATTACAGCACAATAAGAAAATCGCTTCAAGAGAAATCGAGTGAATTTCCAATGATGTCAAAATTTGATTTGACTTTCAGGTAGACTTTTTTTTTACCGATTTTGAGTAAAAACTCCTGATTTCCCTTCATTTTTCCTTTATTTTCCCTGCACTTTTGAAAACTATTGGAAATTTTAAAAATTACCTCCTGAATGCACCAACTATAGATTCACTTTCCCATCGAACAAGATACTATTGAAGAAAATCGAAGCATTATTTCGACTACTTATCGTGTTCACTGACACAAAAAAAAAATATAAAAAAACACACATCATTGTTAAATCAATAGGTACATGATTATGATCGATCGTTATGATCAGAATTTAAAATTAAATACTGATATAAATATGTACTTATATTTAAATATATTTATGTGTTTGAATAAAAAAACTTAAAATTAAATAATATTTTAAATTAATTTTTTCTAGTAATGTAAATTTTCATTAACATTTTTTGTCGTTTTTCCGTATACAATGATTTTACATAATTTAATTCAAATTGAACACATCCATTACAATGTATACTGTCCACAGTACATCTCCTATTGGATATTGTATATTATGTAGCAAAACGATAGGTCAAATATTGACGACTTCAAATCAAACGTAATATTAATTTATCGACTGTCCCACTGCCGATTCCTGTTATTTTATCATACAAAAAATTTCAATTATAGAAACATTAAACATTCCATTATTATAAAAAATTATGAATTTGTATACCTCCTTAATTACATTTTTGAAATACTTATTAGTTATGACTAATTTAAACCTTAAATCTTATTAATGTACGACATTATATATTTATATTCTAATAATTAATAATATAATTTATGAAGTGTTTTGGGAAAATATGAGTTAAATAACTAATAATAGAATAAAATATTAAAAATAGTACCTAGTATATATTAATTATAAAATAGCCTTCGAAAATTTAAATATAATTTTTATTGTTCAATAAAATTAAAATATTAAAATATGTAATAAATATTTTATAGTGCAATAGCACATTACAGTTAATAGTATGTATATTGGGATGATAATATAATAGCAAATAGCTAAAAAAATATCATACATTTAACATTTCCAGTATCCACTGACGTATTGTAATTGTTTAAGAGAAGTTTTCGACCTTTATAGTGAGCGAGTGAGCCCCAGTCCTTATGAGGGCGGAGAACCCACTTTGGGGTTTTAACTTGCAGTACTAATAGTTTAGTCGACTGATAAGTGATTAGTTAAAAGTTATTACCTACGTAATTTAATTAACATCATAAACTCAAAACGATTGTCGGTTGTTTTATAATTTCTATCGTTCATTCGTTGACGGGTTATTATTGTTGTACAATTTTTAACGTCAAGCTTTCGACGACATTGTTGACAGTAAAAACATACTCACGATTGAAGATAATATACGGGTTACTCCATAGACCTGTAATAAGAATCCTATTGGATATTGCCCTATGGCCGCTATGGGTTAATCAACGAAGCTTATTTTTTGTTACACGAAATGTTAAAGATTCTGTCATAGCAATAATTACAGCATGGTCCTAGAAGATCTTCTAAGACCGTGAATTACAGTTACGGCTTTTGCATTATACTGATTTCTCTTGGAACCACAAAATGTATCAATATATGTATACAATTTATAAGGTTGTTGATTGATGTTAACTACGCCTGGGGTCTTAATTGTAGCTTTTCTCCTATCGTTGATCAGCTGTTTGAAACCATTGCTGTTCGCACACCATTTTTGTTATGCATGTGCATAGCCCGGCATAGGGCATAGAGTATAAGTTACTCGATCTTGGCATAAGGACAATGTCGTTGAGCAGCCCGTTTACAATCGTGATCACGGTCTTAAGGCGGGATTCCACGACTCGTGTAATTGACGAATATCCACGAATACTCGAATAATTGGCAAGTTATACCCACGATCCACGGGAAGGTGGCAAATAACAAATAGCGAATACCGAATATTCGTACAAGTACTCCCATTACCACTACTCGGCGAGTATCCACGAATACCAAATATTCGTCAGATACACGAATTATACTGTTTACACCTTAGATCATAATATTTACAACGAATTGTGATAAGGAGACCGTCAAACCACAGAACAGATTAAACATGTGATTAAGGGCCCGTTTTACAAACATAGTTTAAACCTCGGTTACACTGATTTTACCGGCCGAATTCCACGGCTTAACTATAATTGCAATACCGGCCTTAAGTGCTGTTTTTAACGATCGTTTATGCAACCCGGCATGACATTATGTCATACGAAAGTACTTTTTGTTTTGTTCACGTTATGTTCACGAATAACTGATAATAATATATTATGTCCTCACCACAGATATATAAACATACGTTATACAACATATTATGTTTATATCGTGAACTACTACATGACGTAGTTCGTGGTTTATATATCTGTGTATGTCCCACGATTAAAGATATACAGGTTGCACATCGCCCTATAATAAACGGCTTTCAGATTGATTTACAAAGTGACTATATAAAACAGCTGTTAATAATTAACTACTAGCGCCCATGTGTCAAAATGCAGAACAAATTTTAAAATATCTCGCATATTATGATAATATGCAGGTGATATAATATATTTTACCGCCTTTTTATTTATTCGAATGACAAGTATTTCGGTATTCGTAATTTTTGTTATTAACCGTGAATCGGTATTCGTATTTATCGTTACATTGTTATTTAAAATGACTTGCTGTGTTCCTTCATGTAAATCCAAAAATAAAAGTACCTTCCTTGTTCCTAAAGATGAAACTTTGTTGCATCTGTGGGAACAATCAATTGGCTTTAAATTAAAGCCAACTTCCAGAATTTGCGAATTACATTTTGAAATAGACGATGTTATAAAAACATGGGAATCTGGTCAAGGTATAAGTAAATATATTGTAAGTATTAAATATCAATTTTATTTTATTAGCAAATCCTTAATATTATAATTATTAACAGTTTTTTTTTCTCGACAGATATGTCTAAAAAGATCAAAACTTCGTCCAGGATCCATTCCAAAACATATAAATTATACTGAAACTGTCAATAGTACAAGTTTGAACTTACTAAATTGTAACATCGATGAATTAAGTGTTCCATCACCCAAAAAGATGAAGGTATAACTATTTTCATTTTGACTCTTATTATTTTTATAATTGATAAATATTTTTTTTAGATTTCTGAAGATGCTTATAGCATAACACAAGATCATTGCTATACTGCAAAAGATCCAACTAATACTGCCCCATCAGAAATTAATAAGGTTAAATTCTAAAATACTTCACATAAATTTAGTATAAATAAAATAAAAATATAATATAATATAACTTATTATGTACTTGCGTTTGGGTTTAGATATCTTCAATAAGTACTTCAAATAATTTAGAATTGTTTAAATCAACTCGACAAAATATTAATTTGATCAACATTCCATACAATTGGTTCTTCAATATCAGTTATAAACAGGGAATTGGTGAAATAATTGGATTTTATAAGCTTGGTGAATTTAAAGAAGATTTATTTAGATCATTGGAGAAACAACTGGTGCTAACTGAAGGTAAATTTCTTAACTTAAAATGTTTAAACTAATTCTTATTATTTTGAAACTGGTAATAGATTTAAACATATTCATACAAGTAAATGGAAAAGAAGTAGCAAAAACAAAAATAGGGCTTTCAAAAAATTATATACCTGAATGTATGGATGATATAGAAAATGTATTGAAATTACTAGACAATGCTATACTATGTCAGGGTGTGGGATCAATAAAAAAATATGAAGGTATACAATCAACATTAGGTCCTAAATGTGAGAAATTGTTTGATCAGTGGCACCACTCAAGCTGTACACAAATACTAACTAATGGACAATTCTCTAGATCTAGGTAACTATTTTAATCTTATATTAATTTCAAACTTAACTTATGCTTTAAACTACATTTAATATAAATTTATAAATTTTATAATTTTAATGTTTCAGTAATATATGTTTGTGGTGCAAACGTTTATTGTATATTATTAAGAACAAACAATCTCGAAAGTCTGAAAAGGTGTATTTTTCTCCAAATAAAAAGAAGACAATCAAGCAGCTAAAAAAAGTTAAAAATGCTATTAAACAAAAATATTCAAGAGCATCTGTAAAAATTGATCGTTTACAACGAGATATGATTGAAATTCAAAATAAGATGAAAGGCATTTCAGATTCCAGTCTTAATGATATGCTAAATGCTTCTAATATACCTGAGTGCCAGACAAAACTAATTCAAGAAATTTTTAATGCTGCAAAAATGAAAAATCCTAAGAATCGGAAATACAGTGAAAACTGGATGCTACTATGTCTGTTATTTCAAATAAGGTAGGATTATACTTTAATTCCTACTTTGTAAGAACTAAATTTTTAAATTTATAATATGAATTATTAATATTATATAATATTAATCATAGATCACCGAGTGGTTATAAATTCTTAAGAGACCAGAATATATTACCCTTGCCATGTGTCAACTCAATAAGGAAACATTTACTAGCTGTGAAAATAGGATGTGGTTTTGATCCAAATTTGTTCAAATTATTACAAAAAAAATTTTCAGCTAAAACTGAGACTCAAAAAATAGGAATTCTGCTGTTGGATGAAATGTTTTTAAGGGAAAGTATTAGTGTTAACAGCCGCACCCTTACTTATTCTGGGCTTGAGGACTACGGAGATGAAATTAAATCAAACAAAAACTCAGATCAAAAAGCCAATCACGGATTGGTTTTTATGTGGCAGAGCTTAGCTGATAATGTAGTACAACCAATAGCAGTTTTTGCATCTCATGGGCCTGTAAAAGGTATTTATTTTCAATACATATGAATGCAATACTATAAAAATTAATACACAAAATATTTTTGCAGGAGTTGATATTGCAAAACTGTTAATTAAAGCCATTATGTTAATTGAAAACACAGGTGGGCATGTAGTTGGTGTAACAAGCGATGGCGCATCAACAAATCGTACCATGTGGAACACTTTAGGGGTACATTTTTAAAAACAATACAATTATTTAACCAAAAATTATATTTTAACTGATATTGTTGTAGGTGTCAGCTAAAAAAGATAATTTTAAAAATTATTTTCAAAACCCGTATGACAGTTCTAAAAAGGTATATGCGTTTTCAGATGCTCCACATCTTTTAAAAACTATTAGAAATAGATTATTTAGTAACAAAACGTTGAAGGTGAAATTATTTTAACAAAATGTCGAAATAAAATACTTTGTAAATATTTTTAACCATACATACAAATATTTATTTTAGATAAACCCATCATTACCTCCAATTAAATGGGAACATTATTTTAGGATTTTCAAAATAGAATGTAATAGTCTTACAAAAGTATGTCCTAAATTAACAAAACACCACTTTGAGTTAAACAATCTTTCAAAGATGAAAGTCAAATATGCAGCACAAGTATAATTAGTACAAATATTAAAACAAAAACAATAGTTAAAACTAAAAATGTAATAAAAATTTTAAATATTTTTAGATATTTAGTAGATCAATGGCTATAGGAATGGAATTTTATAAACAGAAAAATGTCCAATATTTCAATGATTCTGATGAAACCATCAAATTTACTTATATGATGAACAATATATTTGACGCGTTAAACAGAAGATATCCGAAGGAAGGAATAAAAAAAAATAGCAAAGATTTGGAGGTTTTTTTATTTGTGTTGTGTCTGTGTTATGTTTGTGTTGCATGGTTGTGTAAGTAGAAATGGTAGTATAATTTATATTATGCAATGTATTTTTTATTCAAATGGTGTTTACATAAAGCAAAATTAAAAGATAACTGTTTATTTACTCCTTATTGAGAAAGTTAAGTGATGTTTGGTTTTTGTTAGATGATGGATCTAAAAAATCTTAACAATTTAATTATGATTTAACAAAAATATCACTGTGTATTATTTATTCATATTAACATTCTTAACTTTTATAAATGTATTATGATTTATTCTAGGTATTAAATGAAGCAATAATATGGTTAAATGATTGGGAAAATAATTTAGAAAATAAATTGATTGACGCAAAAGATTTTTTAACACAGTCAACATGTGATGGTTTAAAGATAACATTAAAGTCCACTTTAGATTTAGTCAACTATCTTTTAGACGAATGTAATTTTGCTTATGTCTTAACGGCTAAACTAAATCAAGACAGTTTGGAGGTAAATAATAATATAAGATATATTTAATATTAAGTTAACTATAAACTAATTATGTACATAAATGGCTATTGCTATTTTCTAAAAATGAATTGTTTATTTTTAATAGAAGTTTTTTGGAATTCTCAGACAAGTATCGGGACCAAATGATCACCCTACTGCACCTACTTTTTTACAGCTGTATCGTATGCTCTCTGTATATTCAGCAATCAAACCTCCAAAGTCTGGAAATTGCAGTATACTTGAAGGTTCAAACATTCATTTTATTTTTATATAAATATGAAATATTTTAAGATTATTATGATGTTATATTATATCTTTTAGATACTTCACCAATAATATCAATGCAAGATTTAATAGATATTATTAGCGATCCAGAAAATATTTCTCAGAGAGAACTAAAAGTTGAAAAATTAAAAAAGAAAATCGATGTAATTATTGAAGATGGATGTTGGGACTTGGATGATGTTTTGTTAGACCATGATTATGGAGATGCAACAGTATTTGATTGTGTAGTCTATTTTTTGGCAGGGTAATAACTTAAAAACCTCTAAATTTATTTTATAAAAAAATACATATTAATATTCATATAAATATATTTAATAGATACATAGCAAAGCGTTTAGTTAACAAAACTAAATGCTCAATTTGCATTGAAGGCTTAAAGAACTTAAATACGTCATCAGTAGGTCAAGAGGCTGCTTTAGTTCAAGCAAAAAGTAAAGGATACCTTACACATCCAGATCACAATTTGTTTAAAATTCTAAGATGTCTAGAAACTTGTTTTGAAAAACATGCTAACTCAAATGATGTGTTTGAGCTTACTTATAATGAGTTCTTTAATAATAAGTTTGAGCTTAAATTTTCTTGTTCTACACATAAAGTTGAGATGTTAACTAACATTTTTTCGTGTTACCTACATTACAATGAGAATGAGACAGTACACTTATCTAGAAAACCAAAAAAACCTAAAAAAAATAAAATTAAAAAAAAATTGTCTAAATTAGTTAAATGTTAGAATTCTTGTTTATACCTAGTGTTTATGTTTATACAGTTACTCATTCTTATATTACTTACAACTTATGTTTTAAATCCAATATTGGCAATATTATTATGTACTTTTTCACATATTGTTTGTTAATTGGCATAATATAAAGATAAAGATCTATACTTATAAGTTATAAGTTATAAATATGTCTTACATTTATTTCAAAGGAAAAATACTATTTACTGTTAATTTTAATGATTTCATAATATGAATTGATTATCATCATTGATAAAAATGTTTGGATACAACATTTATAATATGGAATATTTCCGCTTGGAGCGCTACACATTAATTATTGCAATAGTCAAATCGTAATCACCTTATCAGTAGTCGATGTGCAACCTGTATATCTTAAATCGTGGTATGTCCTACAAAACCGTGATAACTGATAAGCGATAACACAGTATCAATGATATCATTATTTATTTTAGTATTTCACAATGTTGTGACTTATAAATTCGTAATATTCGTGTAATAATTTGAGGAAATGATTAAATGAATGTTAAATGTTATTTTTGTTCCTACGCAGTGATATATTGTGCAAAGTGCAAACTGATGCCAATGTGTCAACAAATAATAATTTAAAAATGAATTTATAGATCAATTCATAAGATAACATGGCCGGACGTATAGCCTCAGCCACCATAAGGGCAGTAGTTGGAAGCAAAAAACCTATTAAGGCTGCTCTCACCTTGGTCAGTATGAGATCAAATACCATTGTTTCAAAATAAAATATAATATATAATGTATTTTTGCAGACACCATCAGCCGTTGATCAACTAAAAAAGATTCTGTCCGGAAAATCTGATTGTGTTAGTTTTGCATTTATAGTTTATGTTTATTGTTATTATTATTTTTCCTATTTTCAAGTTGTTAAATTATTATAGATTGGTCTTAAAATTGGTGTTAAACAACGGGGATGCAATGGTTTAAGTTATACGCTAGACTATGCCAGTGAAAAACATAAATTAGATGAAGAAGTTGTACAAGATGGTAAATAATTTATTTAATATGTTATAATGATACCTATGATAAAATATTTTTTGAAAATATTTTACTTATATTATAGTCATAGGTTGATCTATTTATACACTTTATAAATCTATGTACATAATATCTAACATGAATAATTTTTTTTATTTGAGGAATCCATGTGTTTATTGATAGAAAAGCTCAGTTGACATTACTTGGAACTGAAATGGACTTTGTTCAATCCAAATTGTCTTCAGAATTTGTGTTTTATAATCCAAACATTAAAGGAACATGTGGCTGTGGTGAAAGTTTTAACATCTAAACTTAAGAAGTGAGTTATAGGACGCATTTTTAAATAAAACAATTTTCTTTTAGATAAATACATTATATTTTCATAGTTATAAAAAAAATATAATAGCTATTTCAAATCCAGAGGTTGATAAATAATACAATAATCATATTATATATATGTATATATTAAAAATGTAAATGGTATATTATTTTTTACTCATGAAATAGGCTTTAAATGTATTAATAATTATAATTTGCAATAGAAATAATAAAAAAAAAATGTATACATGTATAAATTATTTTAACCTTAGAACACCAGTGTTATAGAACAATAAAAAAATGAAAAAAAAAAATGATGATACATTGTTATGATAATTTTGGTTGTTGTTTAAGTTCAGTAATATTAAGTATTTTTGAAGGGGTTTTATTTTTACGTAATGATTTTTTCTTTTTGTTCAATAATCCTTCTGCTGGCAATTTTTGATGAGGGTTTTCTATAAAAATAAATAAATAATTAATTAGCAATATTGATGTTTCAACATTGTTTTTAGAATCTAAATTTAAGCTAGGTTATAGAGTTGATTGGAAACCACACTGTCGTTCAACCTCTCCACAATTAAACAATGTACCCGTTTAATCTGTATAATGTTTAGGTACCCTATTATTGACAGAAAATAAAGTAGTTTTCCTTTTGATGTTGTACTAGATGTCATATATATTCTAAATTTAGTGATTTTTGATTTTGATTTGATTTATTTAGTTCTATTAAACTTGTATATTATAACAAACTATAAGTAATAACTAGGTAATATGTAGTTGGAAAAAAAGTTTGGTAACCCAAGTCATTTCAGTGTGCGTAAGACCACACAGAGTACATATTTTTTTGGCTAAAATACTGTTCAGACAAAATATTTTTGGACATTTTACTTGCTCCCAGATTTTATTGGTTTTTTTTTCTTAAAAAATATCAAAATTTTTATCACTATGGTTCATATTAAATATTTTTGTCTCCAAGATGTAAAGAATTAGATGCATTTAATGTTGTTGTTAAATTTGGCAGTGTCACAATAAAAGACAAAACTTGGGTTGTTGGTGGACATGTGATAGATGGCAGTCAACATATTGTTAAAGTATTAGATATTTAGGTTGGTCATTAATCAAACTATATTTTTTGAAAAGAAGATATGTGGAATTTAACTTCTAGTGCCTTATAGTATAGTTTTCAATTTGTTTGTGTGTCTGTTTAAAATATTGATTTAGTTAGGACATAGGACAATAAAAGCAATGATGATAAACAAGTAATTCAATTTTAATCATCACAGAATATTTAATATAACCGATATTTTCTACATATTTAATATATTTTTCTTAAATATATATGTCACTTGTAATAAATATTTTGTTTATCTTATACAAATAATTGGTTTTAATAAATCGTTGTGGTTTGAATAACAACAGTCAAATAATAGATATATATTGTTTTGATCATGTAATATTAGATTTTGTTGGTATAAATTAGATTGGTGGTCATTATTTAGAAATAAATCGATTCTTTATATTGGATTTTAAGAGGTCTATTATTGAATTTTCCTTAGCAGTGTATTGCAGTTATTCACTAATATATTTCTAGTGGCCAGTATTCTATCTAATTTTTACCTTATCAAATATTGTTTTGAATAATTCTGGGTTAAAATATTAATATAATATTATTCATTTATTTTATATGTTACTTGTAATACATAAGAGGATATGTCTAATTTTAGTTGTCTGTCCATTTTACATACAAATTTATTTAATATTAAATTTAAAGACAAAAATATAATTGTGGGTCTCTAGTAAGTTTTGTTTGATATTTAAAATGTGAATAAGTAGATAAAATATGCCAATTAAAAATATTTATTATTTGCTTTTAAATTAAAATATTGAATAAAACAATGACACAATACATTGCCTAATTAATTAGACTAATTAATAATAAGTAAATGTACTTAGATATTTCAAAAAGACTTTTTGTCTATATTTGTTTTTTTACATAAAATAAAACCAGAATTTAAATACGATACATGTAATCAGTGGCGTATTTACGGGTGGGGGGGGGGGGTCCCGGGTCTCGACCTCCCCCAGAAAAAAATTTAAAAAGTCATGAATAACTTGGTACGTAGGTACCGAGAAAGAGAAAATTAATTTTATATTATGGGTTTTTAATGTTTCTATTATAAAAATAAAAATATACAATATTTGTATAAATATTAAATAACTTGGGTTTAACTTTTGGTTATTTTTGTCTAAAAAACTATTAATTTGTATTAATAAATCATAATAGTAGTGAAATATACATAATATAATTATTACATCATTACTCGTATGTGTTTTTTTTATATTATAAACTTGTAGGTACTTAATATTTAGACCCCCCCCCCCCACACACACAAAAAATTTGAAAATACGCCACTGCATGTAATATACTTAGTTGGATATGAATCGATACCTGGAGTATAGGTTTTTTCAGGTGCAATCAGATGATATCTTTCCATATAATGTAGAGTTGAAATAGAATAGTTATTTGGAGATTTCATCGTAGGTTGTGTTGTTGGCACAAAATGTTTATTCATATCAACTGAAATAAGAATAAATCAATAAAATAAATATATTAAGAGGGCGCTACACCCGTATGCTTTGTATACATCTTACATAAGCTAAACAGATAGGTATGATTACAAAAAACCGGTTTTTGTCTGGATTGCGTATCTCCCCACTATTCTTTACACAAAACCATTGATTGTAGTTCTCTGTATTTCACTGGGCATCAATGTCAATAAAATATTATAGAAGTGGAGAACTACGCAATAGGACAAGGGTGGTATGTGTATCACAAAGTTGTGAATAATCTATTTAACTCAGTTATGATTAATATTGAAGCGGATTGACCTATTATCAAGTTTAGAAGTGAGAATATTATCTAGTAAACCCCATAGGTTTTTTTATATTTTAATTTTAAACCAAGTTATGAGTACAGTATTTTTTAAAAATTTTAAAGTGTTTGTGCATTTATAATATTTATAACTTGCTTTAAAATTAACATATAAAAAAAACCTATGAGGTTTTCCAGTTCTAAATTTGATAATATATTAATTCGATCCAATATTAATCATAACAGAGTTAAATAGATTATTTAGAACATATACTGTACAATGTATGTGGGTGTAGCACTCTCTTAATGTAATTTTATAATATACACATATACAATTAAAGAAAGAATAACCTAGTGTGTTTTTGTGTATATATAAACTTTATGTTTGCATGTTCAACAATTTGATCTTTTAAATTATCATGCCATAATGTAGTGAAGAATAAAGGTAATAAAATAAAAAAATGTGTGTTCATTTTATTTTTTAGGTTTCAAATGAGTGAACATGAGATGAGAAGAAACAAGATTGGTACATAGTGAGAGGATGAATATTGAATAGTCAACACTATTTACATAGTTTTACATTTCATTTAGATGCAGTAAACTTATATTATTGTCAATGATTTATCTGTTGTACTGTTACTATTTGACAATGTGAATTGTTATTTATTTCAGTTATTAAATTGTTGTGTTAATTAAAAATAAAAGTATATTATCATAAGAGGAAACACAGAGACCATGACTTACATTTTACGGCTTGTTCAGGAGATAGGTACTGCATGGCAAGTGCTTGCATCTGTAAGCTGGAATCTATTTTACTATTTTCTGGTAACATAAAATGTTTGTACTGTTCAAAATTTCTAAAAGGCAAAAATAAAATCATAAGAATTATCTAGAACTTTACAAATGTCATGAGTCAAATCAAATGAAACCTCTGAGAAGTAATGTATAATTTACTTTGGTGAAGTTGTTGCTATAGGTTTAACACATTCTATTGGTTCAGATACATTAGATTTCCGTTCATTCATATTATCTTCGAGTAGGTTATTTACTTGTCCCTTTAAAAAAAAATAAACAATAATAACTATAAATGTAAGAATCATAAACTATATAATAATTATTAATCTTTTTAGAAAAATGTAGTGTTGTCTGCAACTCACAATAATATTTTTATACATTGTCCACCCAACTTCAATTTTCTTATCATTTTCTTCTTCGCATTCACTATAGATGGAAGAAAAATAATTAATTTTAAATAATTATTTATTATAAAAATATTACCTATTTTCACTATCCTCAGATGATGATTTCATATCAATGTGGATCGATTGTTCAGGAGATATTGGATCCTCAATTACTTGAACATCATTTGCATTTAAATCAAACGATTCATCACTGAGGAAAAAAATACACATGTAATATGTAGATCTTGAACTAAAGTAAATGTAATAGGTAATACAATAGTGGAAAAAGGATTTTTGGAGGAGTTTATACTTTGGATAATGTGCCAAGTGTTGCGAAATATTCTTCATAGTCTTGTTATAATACTAACTATCAAAAAAGCATAGTTGATCATTTATCTATATTATATTCTAGATAAAGGGATCTCCAAACTTTTTTATTCAAGCACCATATAAAAAAACTAAGTTTTTTGTGTTCCTAAATACAGGCCATAGTTAGGAGACCCCTGTTCTATTTTAAATTAAATATAAAAATAACAATGAATAAACTATTACAACTCAAGTTTATAAAAATAATTTACCCAACATTTTTATTTATTCAAAATATATTACTTATACCATGTATTAAAGTAAAAATGGTTTTCTTAAAACTAACAGGATAAAAACAAAAATTCTAAGTACCTTATAATGGAGTAAGTCCTTTCCTTCTCTTTTTTATTATCTTTCTCATTATTACTATTATCGCATCTAGTATTTACTGGGTTTTTTGGGTTTTCTTTTTCTACAGATGTGACATCTGGTTTACCAGAGCATTTTAAATTTTTATTTAATTCATTTTTTTTCTGTACAGTTTCAATTTTTTTTAAATTGGTCTGTGGTTTTTCTGTATTGTTATCATACAAATTTTGTGAAGGACATTCTTTCTGAGTTACATCTTTTTTAAACACTTCTGTTGTTTTAGAATCATTATCATTTTTAAACACTTCTGTTGTTTTAGAATCATTATCATTTTTACAATGACCATTTCCAGAGCAACAACATTTATGTTGGTTTTGCTGATTAGATAACACAGTGACTAACAATTTTTGTATGGTTTCTAAAAGAAATTTTATTTGATCATTTTGTAATTGCATCATGCTATAAATATCTTTGACTGTAGGTGTGTTCTGACAGGCACATTTGTGATACTCGCTACCAGTTTTGTAGGAAATTTTGTCTGAAAAGCGACTATAAGGGTTTTGATCACAATCGCTGTATGAGGAAGATCCATAATATTGTTTGTCGCGTGGTTCATAGTAACGAGTTTCTTTATGTACTGGAGGTGAGCGATTTTGACGATTTTTCCATTCACTGTACGTTTCATGAGAATTTTGACTGCTGGCATAATATGGTTGGTGCCTATTCGATGGCTTTGAATTATTTTCTGACGAGTTGAATACGACTGATAATTCTGGAACCTCAGGTTTGGCTGACAATTCCTAAAAACATTAAATCAATCTTTTAGTGAGGATAGAATACAATTTCTATACTCAAAACCACTTTAAGCGTTGGAAGTGCTTAGGAATGGTTTTCAAAATGAAAAACGATTTACTTGAAACTGTGTGGGCTTGGGCGCCGGACGAGGTTCGAGTTCATCGTTACTAGTATTGGAGTACATCGGACGATTTCAGTGATAACAGTTGACTCAGTCGAGGTGGAATTCAGGGAATGATGAAATTTTCCTTACTTTTTAACTTTGTTTAAAATTGAAGTCTTCAGTACCTATTGGTTTAAGAACGAAAATATTTAAACAGTAAACACTAAGAAGCGAAGCACGTATAAACGAATACTTCTAACTAAAATAAAATAATTTATAACGATTTTCCCGCTAAAAATAATCATTGTGTTCCTTAGTGATAAGTGATATTACAGAATGTGATATCCCTTCCATTTCTTCCGTGGTAAGCTGAGCTTTATAGTTTATTGTTCTATGATATCACGGAAAAAAACTGTGCAAATAATTTTTTTTTAATCAATAGTTAATTTTGATAACAATATTTTAATATTTCGTTAATCAATAATCATTAGTCATGTCAACTATAATTGGACGGGACACTGAATCCCGGGGCCATAGTGGCTTGGAGTGAGGAACCTGTAATTTTCAAATTTTATATTCAGCATTTCAGAGCTTTTAGCTTTATCGGTCAACATAAAATGACTAATCTACTGCTAATGATTTTTTTCTATTGAATAAAAATTATTCATAATAGTTTTCATCGTTCAATTTTACTGTCATTGCTAATTAGTCATTCCACCATGGCTAACCATGCATCTACAAATATAAATTTTCTATGTGATAAATCTAATTTTTCTCTCTAATAATTAAAGTAAGTTGATATACAATACTTATTTTGTCATTAAGTGTTATATTGTGTCTTTAAGTATAAGTTTAGTTAGATTCTTTATTGAATAGTCAAGTCAATTAATTATCAGTGTTTACACATTCACTAGTTTCAATGCCATAGCGCCACATTTAAGGTCAAATGAGGTAGTAAGGTTTACTTCCTAATTATGTAAAAAACAGTTATGCGCTGCATTGAATCACTTAACTCTGATTAGTGGAAGAAGAATGATTCATTTTTAAAATTATGTATTAATAAATTTAGGAACATTTATATTGAAAAAAATTATAGAAAAACAGTTATATTATCATTGGTTTTTAATTTACAGGCCAAAGTTTACTTTAGTTTTTTCCTTCCTATTTTAATTGTTTTAACAATATGGATGATGATGATAAAAAAGGGTAAGTAAAGTTAATTCTTATTAAAATTTCCTAAGTGTATTAAATGCTTGCTTATAAAAACGTACTGTTGTTTTACTACATTACAATTATTTGTAAAGAAAGAAGTGATTAGTGTTTTTTTTTTTATCAATTTTTATTGACAGTTACTTAAGGCTGGAAAACTAAATTATTTTGATAAGTTGAAATGTAGTTAACATCAAATTATTTTTGCTCAAGTTGAATAGTTCATATTTTAGCTTCGAATGGTTAAAAGATAATTAATTTAAACTAAAATAATTCACAATCATAATTGAAAAATACTATAAAACTACATTATAAATTAAATTCTAATTGTGATTAGATAACAAATTGATTGTTACATTTATATGTAATAAAAAAAGATGTACTGTAGTATACATAATTTAAGTAAATATTATTTACTTTAAATTGTTGTATAAATTAACTTGTATAGAAAAATAATATTACAGTTACTAGTTAACTAGATAACTAAATATCTGGATAAACAATTTCTTTCTTAAAATATTTAACTTATCAATACCCCAGCCTTAGTCATTGTTATTGTATTTATTTGTAATTTGATCTTTATTCGTCACATTATTATTTATTAATAATTGCACTATTTGATTTCATTTTTTTTTATCAGTTTTAATTATATAATTATTATGTACCAAATTATTACCTATATTTTGTGTTGATAGCTTATTATGATCATATATTACTTTATTTTGTGTTGGTCTTACAAAACACTTAATTAAAAAGTAAATTAAAAGTTTAAATGTATTAATGTTATGTATTATAATTATAATTTTTAGTTTTTAATTTATATATTTTTTTTTCTATTTATCCATTATTTGTTACGATGTTGGGTAATAACGATTGAGAAAATATAGTGTATTTATTATTTATAATCTATCCTGAATGCTATTACTCATTGTGATAAATGATAATATATACTATTGATTAATAATGACTACATAAATTATTTTTTTTTATCATGAATATGAAATTTAAACGTTATTCAACATACCAATTGTATTAATAAAATATTCAATCCTGATACACTTTGTTTTATTTTGTCGGTAACATGCATATTAAATATTATTTGGAATTTAGCGTGCCATTTTTAGCAAGTTGATGCAATTAAAAATTGAAAATAGATTTTCATATTAAGAATTTAAAAGTCTAATACCTATTGAATGCTGTAGTCTATATGTTTTTAATTTAAATTTTATTTTAAGACATCTATAAAACCAAGAAGGATGCAATTATATACTTGGTTGTGATATTTATAAAAAAAATATAGAACACCTATTATATTAATAATAATGATAGTAATAATAATAAAAACATTGAATTGCTAATAAAGTAGTTAAGTAGTTACAATTTACAAAAAATAATGGAAATTGTTATTCATTTAACAACTAAAGAGCCTTTGACAATAAACAAAATAAAAAAGAAAATTACAGGGGTAGATCAAGAGTTAGGTATATCTAGAGAAAAGATTTGAGGGGGGGGGGGGCAGGCAAAATTTTTTCTTGACACAAATACAATTACAATATTATACACTTAATTCTTAATTAAAAAATGTTTTCCAATATTAATGTAATAAACTAATTGTTGCTACACCAATTGTCGTCATATTGTCGCTTTTTCCAAAACTGTCAATTATTGGGTATTTGGGTCAATGTTTATGTAAATTCGCCTATGAAAATCAGAGAAATAATGTTTGTGGGAGGGCAGGGCTCCTAGCCCCCCTTTCTCTTAGATCCGTCTCTGTTGTGAATAACATTAATAAGAATTACGAATAGAAGGAACAGTTTTGAGTAGGGAGGGGATGTAATGATATAGGCGCTATTATCACAAAAATGTAGAAACCCACTTTCGTTTAGATATGGGCATTTATTACAGTTTTTGAACTTCTTAGTAGTAGCTGGTTATAGTTTGACTAAAAAAATTAATAGTTGAGAAAAGAGCAGACATTTTATCAAGAGGTTTTTTGAAGGATGTACTATTATAATTCAGAATTCAGAATTTCAAGGTTCGCAGCAGTTGTTTGCTATGGAAAAACTTTTGAGTAGTGCCTGGTTTGGGGTCTGGTTCTAAGACAAGTCAAGATAGACGACACCAATACTGAATATTTGGGATGTGGGTATAATGTATATAGAAGTGACGTAGTTGTCATATCCCTGCCAGGAAAGACAAAACAAGCGTTGGCGTTTAAGGCAAGGTTAAAAGATATCTTAACTCTATGAGAATAGGCAGGATCAACTATCAAGTATCAACGCGTAACATCGCTAAACATTTCTTAGTAATTTCCAAGTTGTTATCGTTATCAAGAGCAATTCAAATGTGGGAAGTTCCGGATGAATTATAATTAAATGTTAAAGGTGTAAAGTGTTGCTCATCGGTTTTACCCGCAGGCGCATCAGTTCAAAAGACACGATTCTCTGGTACAGGTTAGATTGTGTCATGAATATTATGGGCGGCATCAGTAACTCCGAATTTTTTTACATTAATTCCGTCCTAATGAAAATAAAACGGATACAAGTCTTCATTTTTACTTAGTATAGAAGAACAATTTCTGAAAGTCCAATTTGTGTTTTTTTCTAAAGAAAACATCGATATCGTAATAAATAGTATTTTTTTATATTTAATTTTATTTGTGCCATGTACGAAGTACTGTCTTATTTAACTATTATGTACCTATATAATGCAGCCACTTGAAATTGATCTTTTCATGAGAAATCCATTTAATTAAATAGAAATGATTCTTTCACGCTCCGTGTACCTAATATTATCGATGTAATAATAATATCGAAAATATTTCACAAAATAAAGGTTACTTTTTCCAGAAATGGTATATTCAATTGACATAATCTAATTTTTTTTTCAAAAATTTTCATTCATTTACGAAATTAAACATTTAACACACACAATTATTATTATTTATTCAACGTATGCACGGCCATTTTTTATTTGTACCTATTATGTATTTGTCATAATATATTTAATGCCAAACAAATTTTTATACATATATGTATACATTTAAGTAGTTTTTATTTAAAGATACGTCGCACCCGCATGTGTTGTCTCCGTCTTACACACGTACGACATAACAAATTTCCGTTCGCTAGTTTCAATAGGGTGCTGTCAGTTTTGATATTAGAGTGAATTAACCTATCATCAAACTTTGAAGTAATAACATTATCTGTGTTCTATCGTTGGTCTTTTACGATATTTCAATTTTTAAGTGAGATATGGGTATGTAAAGTATTAATATTTTAAAATGCTCATAACTCACGTAAAAATTAAAATATCGTTAAAAACCATCAAGAGAACACATAAAATGTTGTTACCAATAGTTTGATAATAGCCAATAGGTTAATAAGTTAATTCACTCTAATATAAAAACTGACAATACTCTATTTGAAACTAGTGAACGAAAATTTGCTACGTCGTACGTATGTAAGACGGAAACAACACATGCGGGTGCGACGTCCTCTTAAGTTAATAGTTATACATAGTAATAACTAATAAGTAATATTTAATATCACATTTTTAAGTCAAACTATACTATATAAATAAACAAATTATTTAAAAAAGGAAAAAAAAATATTATATAAGAGTAAATTAATTTGTTTTATACACTTGAATACAACATTCAACCCCTAATATAATATAGTTACAAATCTCAGATACCCTGATATTTGTATAGATATAAAATTGTTGAATTATAAATTATTTGCATGTGACTGTCCGAGTTGTATCAAGATGTTAGGGCTTAGAGGTTCATGAGTTCTCCAAGTAAAAGTACTTGTAAAACCAAACACTCAGTACCTAGTACCTAGCATGAAATTCAACAATCGTTGTCATAATATTACATTTAATTCATTTAAATTATTGCCGTTCTTAGATAAAATATATATTAAAATAAAAACAAATTATTGTAGGTACCTATACCTACTTATGTAATTATATAAACCTATTTTTTCCTTTGTTTGGATGAAATGTGTTTATATTTTTTGTTTGTAAGTTTAATATGAGTTAATAATTAAATATTATTAAGTGTCATCATATATGTATGTAACTTATCGGATATTGAAATTAATACAATTTAAATACATGTATACAGTCATGTATGGTGTGTGTACTTTAGTTTAACAATAATAATAATAATTGTGTGTGAGTCGCGTTTTATTGGAGTGGCCAATTCTGAAAAAGCGATAATTTCGTGAAATATTTTGGTATTTTACTAAGTGTGAAAAAGTCGTTTTTATTTGATAAAATGGTCAACTTTTCATGAAAATATTGATTAAATATTAAAATCTATTTATTATATAAAATTATTGGCTAAACTGTACCAATAATTTATAATCATATTTATTTTGGCTTAAATGCAAACCAATGCCGTTCGGTCATCGGCTCCTTTCTATAAAAAAATGATCAAACATTTAAACCTGACCTAAACAGGGTTCAACATCTGGTTTCATAACCTGGGTGCCTTGTGGGTACAGGGTAGCAGGTTCTACATAATATACTGATACAGTTTGTTGATTTAGACATTAGACTTGTGTTGATTGGCGTCGGTATTCGGTCATACCTATATTTACCTGCATCGTATACAATATTTGTTTACATTTTATTACCCGAATATTAGTTCACAAATATACATCACAAAGTTGTAGGAATATGTAGCATTTACTAATTACAGTACCAGAGTACCTATATAATTTCAACAGTATATTAAAAATTAATAATTATTAATTTTTTTCCTCTTTTGGACAAGTTCTATTGAATTTATTAAAATAAAACTATTTTACTCGTATATATTAACGCGCAACATACAATGCTAACCGAGAATCGTATAGTTCGCGATCAACTAAACGATCTTGATGTTTTATAATCTTTGCAAATTACACTTTTGGCTTTACTTATTAGGTAGTAACATATTTTAATTATTAAAGGAAAAAATGGGGGTGAGCATGCTGGAGTTAACAAGTTGTGACTTGACTAAATTTCTGGTATACGAGTTGTGTCCCGTTGATACAACTAGGGCACATGCGAAGACCTATAAACTTTGTCTGTAAATTCAAATCGAGAAATTTATCCATTATAATGTTATATTATAAATACTCATATGTTTTACAAGATGTTTAGTGAATGAATTATGAAAGTCGATTTTGCCCATTATTATTATCGTGGGAGATAAGGTATGCGTGGAGATACAACGATTGCTATTGGTACATTTGTTCCCATCTATTTTGATCGGTAAAATACGATTGAGAACTTTTTTTTTGGTAACACGATTGAGAACGCTCGTTTTATTTTTTTTTCAACGTTACCAAATTTAATTGAACGAATTGAACTAATTCGTTGATATTGAAATCATCAAGCAAAATATTTGTTGTTATTTAAACTCTAATTCAAACTCAAGCAGAAACAATATTGAAAATTGCTACGATAGAACAGGATCAAGATTCAAGGTACTAAGGATAATATGTCTGTGCGTTATGGTAATAGGTTAAGTAGATTTAGGGAATTATATGATTTGAAAATGATAGTAATTACTATTGATCTATCAATATAACATTTTGTATTAATACTTTGTGAATTAATTTAAGTATAATGAACACTACGTCTAATATTATATATAGTTTATATTTTTGTTAAACAACATTTAAGGATTATTATTCTTAGTATGAACATTTTAATAACTCAGAAACTAGGTACTTATTATAATTTGTATATTTGTATCAACAAAAAAGAGGAATTTCATTAAAAATATTGATGTTTTTATTGCCACAGGACACTCTTTAAGTAGTACAAAAAATATCAGGATTTTGAAAATTTGGTTTTTAGGTATACTTAAAAATCATAAGAACCAGAATTTTTAATAAATGTAATATTTAAGAAAAATAAGAGTGAGCATGTTTAAAAAATCATTCTGTATACTACATATTTTTAGAAGTTCTACATAAGTACTATTTTACATTTTTTATTCATATTATATATTACATATTATTAGGTGCCCATATATTTGAATAAAATTATAATTTATGGCTTTTTTCAAGAATATTTATTTGATGTATATATTTCTTAATCTTTCAATAACCAAATAAATTATATGGAAACGTTGCACGTAAAGTCGTTCTCGATCGTATTCTTTTTTGGGATTTTCTTGTGTCAGCGGTAAGTTCTTTGTTAATTTTAAGTGTTCTCAATCGTTCGACAAAAAAGGTATAACGTTCTCAATCGTTCGATAGCCATCTTGATTAATGATCATCTACTGTTTTAAGATAATGAACTCTATTACATATATATTTAACTATATTCGGTATTTTCATTTGAATTTTCGACGGAATTCGATTAAATAGTAACACAGTATTATACGAATAATTGCTAGTCAGTCGAACACCATCCGTTTACTATGGAGCAAATTACATGAGAGAAGAACAAAAATGCTTTGGGTCATTGATTATAGTTACAAATTTTGTTTTCATAAATTATTAAAATCCGATTTGCAGAGATGAAGATTTACTAAAACGTCATGTACCTAAGTTATAAAAATTGATAATGGTACTGAAATAATTGAACGCAAAATTAATATAATCATGAAGAACTTGAAAAGCCTATTCTAAATAGACAAAATACGTGTAATATTTTAAAAAGAAAAGCTATTAATAATGTGTGTGATAGATCATGTAAATTAATTCATAATGAGGTAGGTACGCAAGGAAGACGTAGAAACACTAACTTCTTATGACGTTTTTTGTATTCGTGATAATATGTACCAAGCTCGAACTCATATTTTACCAAAACTACCAACGTCCATTTTAGATGTACATGATATAATTGAAAATCTATAAACCATATTAAACCGAGGGAAAAAATGATATTTGTTATCGATCGTGAAAATAATATTATTGGATTTTTCTGTTCTACGAGCTTAGAATTATTGGCTGAATCAAAAATGTGGTTCATTGATTTAAGAGCGCTCCAACATTTTTTTACCAAATGTTCACATTCACACTACTAAAAATGAACAATTTATATGTACAATTATTATTTATATCATTGCCAAATAAAAGACAAGAATCATATTTCGTAGCTTTCAAACATATAAAAAAATATTTTGTTGATTTAAATGTAACATTAAATGTATGACGTATTCTCGTGGATTTTGAAATAGCAATTCATTCTGCTATCAATAGAAATTAAAGACCGTCGCTTCCATCTCGGTCAAGGTTGGTGGCGTAAAATTCAAGAACTCAGTTTATCCGCTGTATATAAGGATCAATCCTTCAAAATAAGCACATTTTTAAAGCACGTTTTTGGTTTGCCATTTCTCAATCCAGATGAAGTAGAAAATGCATTTGTGTTTGATCTAATGTCTTGTGATGTTTCAAATAATTCCAAAGTTTTAAATTTGCAACTTATTTAATGGATAGCTATGTAATTGATTAAGCTTTATTCCCTCTTCGTGTAATCATCCAATTCAATGTTACAAAGAACTAATAGTTGTGAAGCATTTCACTCGAAATTTAGTTCTATGTTCTATTCAAAACATACCAATATATTTCTAATTATTGAAGTAGTAAAGAATTTGCAATGTTTACATTAAATACATATAAGAATGGACAAATTTCACGATTTGAATTTGTAAACATTTTTTATTTAAATTTTTATAAATTTGTGATTACTATCTTTTTTTTTTATTTAGATATAGGTATTAGTAATGAGTATTACGAAACAATTTAGTTATTAAATTTAATTATGTGTAAAATATTGTAATATTATTAAAATGATATGTGTAGTTATTTTATACTTATTATTTATATAAGTTAGACGAAAGTCGTGTAATCTAAAAAAAATCTAGAGCTACAATTCAGTATTTGGGACACAACCTGTTTGCTGCCGAACATGCTTGGTGAATCATTCTGTATATATTTAGATTTGAGAGTATATTATGCAGAGATGTACCTACTTGTTTTATTGTACATTACGAATTTCCGAAATCCGGAAGCATTTACGATTTATTATTATATTATTCTATTATTTATTTATCGTATTACTATTAAATCTAGTTTTCTTTATTGTATTCTGCCAACCACAGCAGCGTTCACCCACTTATCGTTAACTACCTTACCAAATAAATTGTATTTTAAGATAACGGTGGAATGTAATGTAAATTGTACCTACTTGTGCCAGTATAATGATGATCGGTGAGGTCTTAGAGGAAGATTAACGAAGCGTAATACAGATTAATTATACTTACCATACTTTAATAGTCTTTGAAACATTTAAGACAACTAATACTTTTTTGACTAGTATTTTTAGTACGAAATAAAATATATTATCATTATGTCTAAAAAATTCATATTATTTTAAATGTTGTTTGAAGTTTTGTATCGGTATGTTGTAACACATTAATTACCTATGAAATGTATTCATAATACATTTTTATCTTACGTTTAAAACAAGCTAGGTAACCGGTAGCCTACCGGCGGTAGGTATATAATGTACTAATGTTAAGCATTTCGTATGTACTACACATGGGTACCTAATTAATGTTGAAATGCACACAATTTTAGGTTACGGCGTTTCGTGTTACTTACATTATTCAATTATTGTGTGATAAAGTTGTCAGTACAATAAATTATTGGCCGGTTACTTTTTTTTTTTAAAATTTAAATCATTATCTCTTAAGGCTGCAAGAGGCGGCTCTATTAAGGGGCATTGCGCGGTGACCATGCTACAGAGTACACGTTGTACGGAAAAGGTAAAATCAAACCGCAATACAACGATTTAAAACGACTTTACATAAAAAACGAATACTCCTCGTAAAATAGTCAGATTTATATATATATTTTTTTTTGAAAGAGGAAAGCTGTATTCAGTTCTTATTGAAATCAGATTTTTAAATTAACTTTGAATAATGCCAGAAAAATACATTTTAAAATACTCAACAATTTGTGATTAATTAGAGTTTTTTACAATTTCTGTAAAAATATAATTTTAGATTCTAAGAGGAGCGATGAATGAATTGATTTCACAATGATGTGTGTTTATTTATTTTTTATTCATTTTATTTTGGATTTTGTTATAACTTTAAAACAAATAACCACAGATACATGAAATTTTCATTGGTTATTTATATTATCATTTTCTATACACGATAAACATTTAAAAAATATTTTTATTTGTTTTAAACTGTTTACGGACATACTCAGTTTCCTATTTTTTTTAGGTTTTTTTTCTATAAATGTCAATAAAATGTTATTCGTTGGGTAAAAAAACTTGAAAATTTAATACAAGGCTCCTAATATATTGTTACAATAGTAGTTGAAAAATATTAAAAATACATATACACAATTTTTTTATAAGCATTTAAAGTTCGATTTATGACAACATTTAACAAATTTTAAATTTAAAAATGATTTTGTAGTTAAAAATTGATAACATTTTCAACTCTCATAGCTAAGGATTGCAAATTTAAAACAAGTATCCACGTATGTAGGTTATACCAAATGGCATGATACCATGGCAACCGCTACTCAAAATCGGCCATAAAAAAAAGTTGTATCTTGCCCAAAATCATATAATATGTTAAAATGAAATTTTTTTTTTCAATGTCGTTATTTAATTTTTTTATAATTTATTATTCTAAATTATTGTTGATTGCATTGATATTGCTGCCGGAGAACACCAATTTTAACGAATGTTTTTATGATTACCTTGTATTATACAATAGAATATATACATACCGGCTACTTACTATATCTGTGTCTGGAAGATTTTGATTATCTATTTCTGTTTGTTTTTCGATAAATGTGTATCCAATTTCCATATGATTCTGTATTTTAAATTAATTATATAATAGGTTTAGGTATACCTATATTGTACCATTTATATTTATTTATACGTAGGTATATCTATACCCTGGATTATTCAGTTCTATGAAATTAAAATATTATTATAATTGTTTTATGTCTATAGACTTTAGACTTACGAGTATACAGTTTATCGCACAAGGGATTACACGTCGTTTGAGTGATTGCCATCTCACATCTATTGGACTGTATAGTCTATAGTCTACACAATATATTAAATGCTGAATATGCAACATATTGTTTGATAATTAAAATTAATATAGTATGGTAAATTATTTCAGTTATCAATTGAGTATCTGTTGGACAATTGGACATATTTTTATGATTTCAAATAAAATACATAATATCTCTGACTTGTTGGTTTTTATAAACAATTGATGTCGTATTTGCACCAATAGAACATGTTTTAACTGCGTTTTTAACATCTTCATTAGGTAGGTTCCTTCTGTCGAATTTAAAATTGAAGGTTATTAAGTATTAACAGACCAGTTACACAGGCTTCTTGTATATTTTTTAAATATACAATAGATCGATGTTAAAAAATTGTAATTATATACAATTGTTTATTTTATACGTCATCCTCATGTTCATGACTCATGTAGTATGTACCTACTACATACTCCATACACAGTTGAACATTTGTTATCAAATTATTCGCAAATAATAATAGTGAATTAATATTGATTATAATGGTTTGTTTAAAATAGAATATTTTATGTCATTGGCATGGTCCGATGTAATAATTTTGTAATTTTTCACTTAGGTAGGTACCTATATGATTTTTTTAAATAAACCATGACAATTATATGCTACTACACGAAGGTAGGTATACTATTCTGTAAAATTGTGTTTAGTGGACGTTGGTTACAAATTGACTAGGAATAAAAATATATTTAGTTTTTAAGAATCTTAGTGTTATGAATGATGTGATATATATGAGTGTAGTGATTCCCACTCCCCGCTTTAACGTTTGTTTTGCTAGGAAAATATTATACCAGATTTAGCCATAAATTAATGATTAAATTGTATAACCATTGACGCAGTTTTCTCATTGAATTTATAAAGCAATTTAAAATAATAGGTAGTCGGATTTCTAGAGTTTTGCCGCAAGTGTTAGATAGTGATATTTAATTTTAAATTTATACCGGTGACGGGTCGCTTATCACATTTGGTGTGCGATTACAGTGGCGCCATTTGAGTTTTTTAATAGGGGTGCCAAAATTTAAGCAGGCCAATTTTTTTTTCATGGGGCCACTTTTTCTTTATATTAGTGAATACATACCTACTATATCTTTTGCGAGACACCGATTCGTAGCTAAAAACTATTTTTTATTATACCTACCAACGAAAAAAAGTCATCATGCATACCAATAATACGCATCTACAAATAATAATATGCTTTACCTAATTTACCTCCATACACAATAATAATTTATTATATATTTATATTTTATATGTATTAAAGTATTCATAACAAATAATATATTTTAATTTTTAGGCATAGGCCATCACCTATAGGCGTAATTGTAAATTTTAAACCAGGCCAATTAGAGACAGAAAACAAATAGGGGTGCCAAGGTACACCCAGCACCCCCCCAAATGGCGCCCCTGGTGCGATACCTACCGATTGAAATGTTTTGGTTTATTTATGGTTTTTATGATTTGATTGACGCACGCACAACGTTGTATACCTAATAGAGTAGGCTCTACCTGTACAAATAATGTACGAATCACTGTTTAATACCCATAGGGAGGATTTTATGTATAAAGAAAATAAATAAGTGCAAAATTTATAAGATTCAATAATTAATAATGTCGGCAACTCATAAAAATGTATAGCCATATAGGTATGAACAATTATTTTGTTGATAAACAACTCATTAAACGCGTAATTTGATTTAAAATGTGTTCTACAGGTCGTGGATAAAGAGTAGCGACTATTTATATACGAGTAATAAAGCTATGTAAATTATATCGTAGTTCCTGCAGCTGCAGTAAATATAATACCTATATACACGGTGAAATTATAAAATACGCATATGGCTTATTGGAGAGCGATTTTACATTTACAGATTTATTCAATTGTTTATGAATTACGTCTTTGAAATGTATAAGATTTTTTTTTAAATAATAACAATAACGGTTATTACTTATTATTAATAATGGTCTGATAGAGTATGGTGTATGACGATGTGACAAGAAAAAAAAAATATGTCGTCACAGTTGTAGTATGTAGTATGTACCTACTGTACATTAGGCAGTCATCTATCGCAACGGTTTACACAAATAAACCGAAGATATAAATTCATAGTTAAAAAGCTTATAAAATGTTCTTGTAAATGTGAAAAAACACGATTTGAAATTTTGAAAGTAGATATTATTCGGTGGAGCCAACTACTGAAGGTATTTAGAAATTAGTCACGAGGTCTTAAATATTATAAAAGCTCCCCTTGAATATGTACTATGTATTATGTCTTTACATATGTAGCATCTCAATATTATCGTCATTAATAACTTTATAGCTAATACCTATACGTTTCGGTTGTCAATATAACTTGTTTTGATTTATTGTTTTTTAAACCCGGTCTGCCATGAAGTGGCTATCTAACAAATAAATAAATAATAATTTTGTATTTTGGTTTTTTTTTTCGTTTAAGATGAGCGTACTATTCAACAAAATGTCAAAACTATGAATTAAAAAATATATATTTTATACCTGGGTACCTACTTAATAATTTTTAATTTAAATGACAAATATTTTTTACAGGAATTCGGTAAATTACTGCTACGTGTTTCCCAGAACACCATATTATTTTATTATTGTCGAGCTAAAAATATACACAATGCCATACAAGAAAATAATAGAATAAAAGACGAGGAAAATTATTGTGCATTTTAATTAAATAAATATAAATATAAAGGTAAAGAAAAAAATGAATTAATATATTTCTGAAGCTTGTGAATAGGTTATAAATTGAGTACTAAACATTCAAGGTGACATACATTAGACTGTACCAAGGGTATTATTGGGAAATTATGTGTGTTTAAGAGTACATTAAAAACTCCGATCGACTTAGAAGCATGGTTCTATTTCTATGTATATACTTCTAGATAACTATGTAATTTGTAAATTCGTTAAATTGTACGTTCAGGTATATAATAATATATGTACAGTAAAATAATTGTTTGCCGGTTAGTCGGTACCTACCTAAATATTTTTATTTATTAACATTGAAACTCAATGACAAACTTAAAGTTATTTCAAGCGGGGTCTTGGGAAAAAACAAAATGTAGAAACACGCCATTATACAATATACTGGACGATTCTTACCTAACCTAACCTATCGTGAACTAATTGGAAATTTCTCGGTAAATATAATAAGGAATTAATATTAAATGTTGAAACTTTTTAGAACATACGTGTTTGAAATTTTTCTACGATTCTTATACAGTGGCGTAGATACGATTTTTACCTGGGTGGGGTTTTTTAATTTTATATTTCATTTAGAAGTCCGGGATTTGTGGCAAAATGTACATTTTTTCATTGAGGAGTATACCATAGTAATTAAGTCACTAAAGACGTATATACTTATAAAAGTTTCATCCGGTAACTTGGCCACTAACATCTTACATTTATAAAAGGTGCACCCATTAATCGGGCCGTTACTTAACTATTTGTATGAACTTCCTTATACTTGTTAGTGGAACATATGAGATACTGTGAATTATATTGTCATTTTATCGTAATAAATATATATTTAAAAAATATTCTGATGACTTTTTATAATTATATAGAAATTTGAGCGTATGGAAGTGCGCCAGGCCAAGTTAAAACAGAATTCTCAGTATTTTTACATGAAGATTATTTTTTCACCTTCATATCTCTGTTTCCTGGTTTTCTTGGCTTTAGACATTTGAAAATTGATTGAGCCGAAATAGCTTTGGAAATAATTTTCCCCGTGCCTGCACGAATAAGTGGTGGCGGTGGAACACGTTGGTCCGGGGACGATCGTCTGAAAAAGTGCGTCGGGCGGGTCGATTAATTGACATGGAATTTGTATGCAACTTTTCCCGATTGAATATCCAGATAATTTTCATTTGACTCTTAGATGAACGTTTATCGCGTTCACTATATTCCGAAAATTTTCAAATCCCAATTGATGACGATTTCAGATTGTGTTTTGTCTAGTGTTAGAGTCTCAACGCTCATGTATAGGTTATATTATAGATGCGTGGATGACGAATATGCGCGTACCTATGTATCTATATGTGACATATTTTATCGCACGAAAAAACAATATGATTTGCGTATACCTACTTGTTGCAATGCATTTTCTATACATGTGTTGCCGTTTAATGGTTCAACAATAATGAGCAATAACGTTTAATAAATTAATATCGCTGTGCAGTATAAAAGCACTTTATTATAAGTTATAATAGTAGTAAACATTTAGCACTGTAGAGTGATTGTGAGTGTAGATAGATACCTACTCCGATTAGTATTTCCATTCTACAGAACATCACGTCATGCTTGTCGTTCTTAATTACATATTTTATTATTAATAGTATGCATTGTATTTGTTTAAATATATAAATGTATTCCTAATCCATTAAACTGAATAACAATTTTTCGATTTGTGCGTTTTCAGTTGTATGGACAGCGACCGAGAGGGATATCGACCCGACTTGCGGTAAGTCTTTTTTGTCTTTACTAGATTTTATTTTTCACAAAAGTGAATCCTTTACGCTCCTATGGCGGATACAGTGTTTGAGGACGTCGTGATCCACTCACGACAACTTATTATTATTAAATTATATAATTTCCCATGTATAAACAGTAATATATAGGAATATATCGCGTTTGTAAGAACTACATACTTAAGTGGTTGAGTATAATATATACCTATACTTGGCCAAATAGTCAATCTAAAATGTAATATTTATTCTACTAAATATACCTACGTGTGTTCAATAAGAACTGTTGAGTTGCATTAAAAATTCTATTAAAAATTGTTTTACTATAAATTTTATTTTTTTAAACTCATGCGCGCATTTTCATTATATAATGGAATACAAATAAAGCTATTAAAATTATAATTTGTTTATCATATTACTGATGACATTGGATTAGGTTAGTTATTAGTTTTAATTTTCAACAACTTAAGTAGCAGTTTTTTTAGTAGTTAAAATAATTTTTCAATGTACTAGTTGGCGTTATTAAAATACTTAAATGAGTATAAGGATTTAAATGTTTAAAATACATATTAATTATGGATATAAATTGGTTGGTTACCATTATTGAACTACTTTTAATATCCACAGTGGTATACTTAAATTAATATTTGCGATGACGAATATATTGGATTGACCTAAGAGATATTAAAATAAAGTGTTGATCTTTATATGTATCCTGGTAATTGGAATAATAAAATACTAATCGAGTGTTAAACATATTTTTAATTATTATATAAATTGATGTGGATATGTCTCCGGCAGATCAAATAGACAATTATTCAATTAACATTAGTATATGATAGTAGATCATCTCAATATATTAAATGTGTGTAATTTAAATATTTGTATCTAAAAAAATTAACACTAGTGTAGTTTTATGCCTCACGATATGAATTTTTATCATCAATTATTTTAAGAGGTATCAATACCGACCGTTTCTAAGGAGTTCATTATAGGCAATTTTATATTTGTGTATATTCGGGTCGTGTAAATGTGTGCGTAGTAATTGATAATTAAGGCGAATGACTTGTGTATGAAAAAAATAGTGGAGCTCTCCCGCACTCAGAACGCAGAATTCTACACACAAATTACAAATGTAAATTTTAGTGAAACATTGAAACTTAGTTTCGTATTTCCAATAATATAACTGAGTAACATTACAGTATGAACACCTATTATACAAATTGAAGAGAAGAAATTTATCTAGGCTTGTATAGGAGTCGATTTTTGATATTTTATTTTCAATGCTCAATATTTAGTTCTAAAACTTGTGATATTTTACTTTTTGACCTAACCTAACCTAACCTATTGTAGTACCTACTAATACGTAATAGTCTAACAAATTATTTTAATCACAATAATAACAAAAAAATATACTTAGTAGCATAGACTGACAGATAGTCTTACACAGAATTGTTTTTTGTATATAATGATTTTAATATTTTAAATCATTGAATTCAAATGAACACATCCATTACAATGATTCCTCTAGATACCTAATGCACAGCAGAGCGTTAACCGCTTTTAGATTCTGAGCGGAGAGATGAATTTATTGATTTTACAATGAGGTGGTTTTTTTTTTCTTCTTATTTTGTGTTTGTCATTACCTTTTGGAGCAGTAAAACTGCTTCGATTTTCTTCAACATTATCTTTTCTGATAGGACAGTGAATCTAGTTGTTACTTGGGGGAGGGGGGGGGGTCAAAAGAAAAAAATTCTTAATAGTTTTCAAATGCGTAGGGAAAAACAAAAGAAAAATTAAGAAAAAACTGTAATATTTATGGAAAATCAGTTTTCAGCAAAATCGATTTTGGATTTAGGTATAACTCTGAAACAAATGAACGCAGATACATGAAATTTTCACTGGTTGTTTATATTAGCATTTTCTACAGACGATAACATTTTTAAAATATTTTGAATTGTTTTGAACTGTTTACAGACATACTCAGTTTCCTATTTTTTTAGGTTTTTTTTCTATGAATGTCAATTAAATTTTATTTCTTGGGTAAAAAAGCTTGAAAATTTAATACAAGGATCTTAATATATTGTTACAACAGTAGTTGAAAAATCGTAACCTACTATACAGCAGAGCGACATCCACTTACCCGCCCTTTTTTTTTTATATAATTCTATTACAATTAGTTGTATTTCATTTTATAGACCAGTACTCAAACACTATTCCACCGATAAGAAGTTTTCATCAGTTGTGGATAGGGCTACAAAACTATGTAGAGTTAAAAAAAGAAAGAAAAAATGCGATCTTTTCTTGAGCCAAATAAATACAATTATTACTATTATTATTTTATATTATTTATTATTGTTTTACATAATTTGCAACATTTCTACTAAAAATGATTCATTGATAGATACTAATATACTATAATATAGGTAAAATGTATAGTTTTCTATATTATGGAAGTTATTTCATTTGTACGCCTATAGCGCAGTCTAAAAAATTACATTCATGCACGAATGTCGTATTAATGAACGCAATAAACGGCGCAAAGTGTATCTCTTTAGTTGATGAATATTATCCACTGACTACTTTCGATTCTTATTTCTTGGCTATTCTTAATGTAACCATAAGTCCATAACTGAAGTCGACAAATTGTTTTCTTTTATAATTTAATGTCTTAGTGCTTATTTTAGTTGTATATCAAAAAATTTTATTTAATGGTGAAAATCACATAGGTGCATAAAAATAATCGTTTTATGTTGTATTTTAATACACTCATTACCCATCCTATGTAGGATATAGTCCCATTCTATTCCTAATATTAAATTATTAAAATTAAAAAACAAATAAATTAATAGGTAAATTTAATTAAAATGTTTAAATTGGCAGATTTCTATTTGTAATTTAATGAAAAATCTAGCTACTTGGTTATTCGTTTGTACCATTTGAAATCGAGTATCATTGAATGGATCATACTTTTATTCGAAAATCTTGATAAATTATTTTTACTTTGACATTCCTAAGTCGCAATCTACTTATGTCTTCTATTATCTATCGACCCCCCCCCCCCTGAAATCATTTATTTATTTTCGATCATAAAAAATTAAAAACACTTTAGGTAGATACTTACTCGTAAGTTTTTCCGCAGCAAAAAATTCTCCCATCGTTTTTAAACAAATAACTTTGTATTCAACCCACTCAGAACTAACACTATTTAAATTATTCCATTTGATCGATTTCTGTTGGGCATATCAAATTACGCGTTTGGACTTGAGAACGGTTAAAAGTGCAAACTCATTTGTCTGTCTAGTTGACAATGGCTTGTACATTATATTTTTTCATAATTCGTTGATAGATATTTGCAATTTAAATGGTCTCAGACTGAATCGAGGATAGTGGACTAGTGATATAGTATATACTGCCTCTAATTCCACGTGAACTGTAAAAATTCTCGCACGTGGTAACAATAATTATCCCCGTTTGACCATTTCCTATCCCAGTCATCATGGCATTTATATATTATTTATTATTATAATGTCATCACTTATGATTCATGAGCATAAAGGCATCTTGACCTAAATTGTATTAGGGGTTGCTAAAATTGTTAACAGCCGTAATATCCAACGAATACCCATAAAACCAATTAATCACCCAGGCATCCTTTAAAAAATGTTTGAATTAATTATGAAATTTAGGGATTATTATTTACTTTCTTGGTATTATTATTTTTTGTATTCAAATTCATAAATAAATACTTATATTAAATAGGTAACAATAAAAAGTAAAAATAAACAATATATAATATATCCTAACTATTTTTGTTGTTTTTATATAGTTCTTATTTAAAACTAATTGATTTTAAGTTATTTATAATACCTTGTTGAATATTTAAAAAAAGATAAGTATACAAATCGTGTAGTATGCTACCTACCGGAAGATATGCCATACCTGCAAATTGTAATTTATTTTCTTATGATATATTTTTATTTCATTTAAAAGTATCTGTTACTTGAGTCATTAAGATAAAAAAAAACATTTACTATAATACCTATTAAGATAACTGGTTAATACCCATCGCATAGTCAACGGTAACTTACATTTTCTAGGATGATGTAAAAACAACATAATATGACGTATAAAAATATATAACATTTTATAATACTTGACAAAGATGATAATCAGCAATACATTAATTAATTTTTAGTCTAATAAATTGTAATTAATTAGTAGGTACCAAGTAGAATACACTGTTTTTGGTAGATGACATTTTACGGTAGGTCGGTAAAATATCACACGCGTACAGGTTTTTGGCTGGTAACATACTACACGACTATGCACCAAAAGATATATCATTGAACCGTTGTTGTAGGTAACATTCTCGTCCTTAACGACCTTAACCAATTTTTGATTCACGGCAAAAAAATGTGCTAACGTGTTCCAATACATACTGAAATTATGATAGCAGTTTGACTCTGAATTAATAAAATATATATTTTATGAAAAGCCTCTTTTTATCTGATATTCACCAAGCATTAGTAATATTAAATGTGGTAATTAATATTATTATCAAACCATTCTTATTTCAATCTAAAATGAAATATTTCAAAACATAAATGTTAAAATAATGAATTTGAACAATCAACAAATAATACTTATAAATATTGAATATTTATGTAAAAATTAAGAATTATGGCTTGGATTTTCGGGGGTGGTATAGCCTCCTTAGCACCTCTATAATTGCTCAAAAATGAGTTCAAAACCATGAATTTATATAAACTGGATACCCAACGAACTATTTAAACAACTATTTTTAAGGGACCTAAACTGACTTGGTAGAACAGCTGTTGCAAATTACACCTAAAGCTTGTTATCATATTAGTGGCAACTTTTACAAAATAATTTATCGTCAAATCTGTAAATACCACGAACTAAGTTATTTACGTATTTAAATAATGCTTAAATGTTTTAAAATAATCATTAAAAAAATCATTGCATTATATTTTTATTTTATACATATTTTAAAATAGTCAATCCATTAGAATATATTTAACTCCCTTGGAGTGCTAGCATACCTTTACACTTTTGGAAAGTCAGTTCAGGAACTCTTTATCATGTGTTGTTGGGTATCCTGTACGACAAAACCTATATTTTAATTCGTGTACAAAATATATAATTATTGCAGTACATTTATAAATAAAATATATTTGGCATTATTAATATTATATAAACATTATGGACTGATAAGATATTGCAGTAGATATATCCACACACATAGAAAACTGTATTTGATCTAATAACAACTGGTGTCAATCTCATACACATTTGCACGTTATTTTTGAGCTATGACTCGATTGGTGTTATTATAACATTAGTAGTTTGTTAACATAAGAGTAGTACTAGCCAAAGACTATTGACCACTCAATGTAGTTAAATTAACACCAATTATATTTTACATTAACCCCATTTAAAAGTTATATCAACTATTTTGTGTGTTGAATGAACACCAATTCCATATCACTTTAACACCATTTAATAGTTATACCCACTAATTTTTAGATGTTAAATGAACACCAATTATTTATTACTTGAATTCCAAATAAATAGTCGAAACAACTACATAGGTTCAATCTTAAAATAACATTTTTTCTATATTATATTAATCCTGTTAAATGTTAATCACCAAGAACTTTAATGTAAAAATAACACCATACTATGTTGTGTCAACAAATCTATGAAAAATTGATTTGGTTGACGTTTCGTAGGTAAATAAAATAAATAGGAAGACATTAGATTTATTTAAATATAATAATTTTATTCAACATAATATTTAAAATATAGTACAGCAATATGTTTTTTGGTCTATATTATAGTATAAATAAATAAATAAAGTAGTAATACATGAAATGAAACACAATATGAATACAAATAAAATATATAATACATAATAATTATTTTATTTCATTTCATTATGTATACTGCAGTTTTCTTCATGATAAATGCATATACAAATAAATTTAAGATAATTTAAATTATAGTGCATATCTCAATGTAGCATATAATTTACCATTGCTAAGAACTCTACTAACAGTAGGAGTAATGTCCAACAAATCTTTTATATAACAGCCACTAATGTTTAATTCTTTTTCATCATATTTTTTTATTTCATATGCATGAAAATGGTTATCAAACCCGACAGTTAAATAAAGTTCATATACTAAATAAGGAGTCCTTGAGTTATTAATAAGAATATTAATAATTTTTCCAAATATACAACCATTTAAATTGATACCTACAATTACTAACATAGCAGGTTTAAAAGTAACACCTTTATATTCTATCGAAGACACTACAACTGTGTCTAATTTAAATTCTATAGGTAACAAATCTAATACACATTGCGATAACTCTATTATTTTAATGCATGAACCTACTTTTAAGTCAGGTTGAAACCCTCTTTGAGTTAAAAACCTATCGACCATTTGTAACTGCAACTTGTGAGATAGAGTATGTCCTAAATTTATACGACATGGTATTGAATTTGAATATGCTTTTAAAACTTTATGTTTAGCTTCAAATCTTAAAGAAGATGTAAGAGAGATTGGACCATTTTGAAGAAGAAGACGACCATAGTGGGTTAGAATGTGGAATTTAGGTTTCAATAAACTATTAGAAAAATTTAAATATAGACGATTATGTTCAGAAATTAAATTATCTAGTAATGTTGCACATTCTGGTTGTAGAACCCTAGCACAACAAATATCAATAATTTTTCTAAGATGTAAATAAAATTTCCAAATTTCTATTTCTAATGGAATCAACTCCCCAACAATCAGTCCAAAATATCTAACAAAACACAACATTTCTGACGCAGACATAATAATAGAATCATTTTTCAAGTGATTTTTGTTAATTGGAGGTGGTTTGTTTTTACTCTCAGTCATTCCATATTCAAATAATAATATCCTTTGGTTTAAATCTTCTAGCGAAAAATAATCATGATTTATTAGGTAGTTAATAATAACAGCCATGTCATACCTTGCAACGCCTTCTGACACATCGTGCATAAAATCGCATACACTATTTACTGTTACATGATAGTTTGGAATTTTATTGAAAGCACAACACTCGTTTATACCAGTTTCAGAAACATTAGCTATCATGATATCTGATTCATAATTATTTTTATTTCTTATTGATTCAACTGACTCTTTTAACATTGTTTGAAGATCACATTTTTGTAAACGGCATATGCGACAATAATGATTTGCAGAAAAACTTTGTACGAAGCCTAACATTGAATTTAATCCTAAATTATCACCTAGAATTAGACCAAGAACAAAATATATTTTTGTGCTGATAGAATTTACTACTATTGTAACACCATTTTCTTCTAAATCAATAAGAGTATTTATAAGGGCAGAAAACATAGTTTTATTGTCAAATTTGTGTGCTCCTCTGTCGGATGAATGAAATAAAAATGCAGGAAAAATATTTTCCAGAGATGACAAATATTCAGGGGGCAGAGCAGGTATAGTATAATATATACATCCTATTTTATGCACACCAGAATGAGAACCGAGAGGATTACCCATTTCAGCATCATCGTAATATAGAAAAATAGGGAAAATTATTTTATCTGGGAAATTGTTCATTATATTTTTCCATGTAGACCCATTTAAAAAAGATGACAAATTTGAACTGTTCATAGATGAAACCGAATATTGGTAAGCCACATCAAACACACCAGGCAATTCAAAAAAATGTTGAAGGTTCTCCTTTATAGAAAATAAATGCCCTTGGACCGGAACCATAACCTGTCGCTCGACACCAGACACAATTTTAGTCTCTTTTGTAAAACCTAATACAATGGTTTTTGGTTTAAAGAATACATTATTTGATTCAAAATATTTAATACGTTGATACTCAGTTCTAAGTTTAAAAAAAGGAGTTTCTAAAATATGAAACATATTTTGAATTTCAATTAGTTGAGAGTTATCACAGCTTGTCAAATAAGGTTCAATTTTAGATTTTAAGTGTGAAATTATTCCGGATGAAAATAATTCAGTTGTTCTTTCTACTATCTCTTGCATTAAAGAAGATGTTACATTAGGTTTAGTATTCAAACTGGTTATAAACTTTAAAGCACTACTCCTGACCATATTTTCAAAATTCTCATTTAAACCAACTTCCTCAACAATATCTACTTCTTTAGGTGCTTGGGATTCATTCAAATTCAATACTGCCGATGAAATTATGTTCAAATTTTTACTAGAGTTATTAATATTGTTTAAAAATGCAGGGTTTATATTTAGTACAGAATGTACCCTATTTAGGTGTTGTCTAAATTGTTTTGATCCTTGGAAGTGACTGACACACTCTTGTTGTTTACAGTAAAATACAGATTGGGTGTTTAAATTATGATAATGTCTTAAATGTAAAATAAGTTGATCGATAGTGGCAAATGATGACAAACATATGAAGCAAATGTACATTATAAAAATTTTTAACACTTTACTTTCAAATAATTAATGAACTTAAGATTTTAAACCTTACAAAATATAAATGAAAAATTATTAAATGTTTAAGTTAATCGAATAATTATCGTTAAAACTGAAAATATTAAATACAAGAATTAAAAAAATTAAATTATTAAAACTGCCCCGATACCGTTTTTGTTATTGATGTTGACTTGTCGTGTGGTGTATGCAGTTGAAATAATAATTGTTGAACAATTAACCACGAATCATAACATTCTTTTGGATAGTTACAGTTGAATACGAAAAATGTTTTAAAGCACACCTCTAGTGCAATTAAAGGATCCTCGAAGCACCAAAATCTCTGATTCACTCGGACATAGCAAGATGATATTGACCGTACATCTTCCCCAACAAATGCTATATATGGTTGAATTGTAGCTCCGTGATGCAAGTATTTTGTTTCTCTTTGGCAGAAATCTTCATGAAACTTTATCATATTCTAAAAAATTGGAACAATAACATATTTTAAAAAATAGAAAAAGTACACTTACAATAAATTTTATATGCCAGAAGAATAATCCTTAAAGTATTATAGTTTTACTTTAACTAATTTAAAATCAAAATACTGTACAATTAAATATTATATACAACTAAAGAATGAATACCTGGATTAATTAATAAGCAAATTGAAAAAGTTAAAAGAGAATATTAGATAAGTGAGTAAGTAACAATTACTTAAAACTGTAATAGGTAGATTGTAATGGGCATTATAACAATAGGTACTAAATTATGTTTATATTTTAAATATATTACCTGTACATGTATGGCAAATGCTGAAGCCGATTCTACCAATGATGGCTTCCAAAACTTGGTTTTTACATTAACATTATTATTTTTAATTTGTGTTTTTGTAGGGATAAGATATGGCAATAGTATTAAACTAATTACAATGGAGGATCTTAAATCTGAAAAAAAAATACTAGTTGTTATACTTTTAATGTTTTATAAAATAGGTTAACAGATATTTCATTCGTTGGTATATTTTACTCATTTTAAAATTAAATCCATTGGACTCACCTCCATTTAAGTATGTAGAATCTAACTGTGTTAATAGTGTTAGTGCATATTTATCTTTTATGGACGATCTTCTTATAATAACCAAATGTTTAAAAAATTGTTCACATGAATTCATGTAAGTGTTCCTATCATCAGTAATTGCATGAGTTATTAGGTTTCCAATTTTGAAGTCTTCAAGAACCTAATGACATAATTAATTTAATACTTTTACATTAGTACTTATCATATTTGAATAAACAAATTTAAAAAATAAAAGTACATACCAGTTCATAACCCTTAGGACTCTGGAATATTGGCCATTTCAAGAAAATATCTGATATTGACTGCTCATTTGATTCAAAAATATCATATTTTCTAACTTCATATGTTATTAGCCATTTTGCTTTTATGATATTGAGATTAGAAAAATTAAGTCCTTCAGTTTGAAGCCAGTATGTTGCAGATTTGACTTCTTCTATAGTAAAAAAGTTTTCAATTGACTTGATTATTATTTTGAATACCTTAGATCTTTAGAATTATTAAATTTACCTGAAAAATTTGGAAGTGAGGAGGTCGTTGCTTGGGTAACAACTGTTTTTTTTCTTTCACAAGAAATTGCCCCAGCCAATCTTAATTTGCGTGCAACATTTTTCCAACGCTCTATTAATTTTCCCTTTGCATGAGCTTGATGTTGGCCTTCAGTTTTCGAAGGTATGAAATAAACACTCTATAAATAATAACACATTTTATTTTATATAAATGTGTACATACCTATTATAATATATTATAGTAATTAGATTCATTAAGTATATATTATTAATTTACTTTTTGCTCTTTTGGAAATACTTCTACGATTAACTCTGATATCTTCCTAAAGAATAAATCAGTACCTCTGTAACAAATGTTGAAATAAAGTTTTATTATTTAAAAACAACGTTTGCCGGGTCAGCTAGTATAATATACATTTTTAGTTGAAAAGAGGATTACATATTCATAAAAGTAACATTTATCTATTGATATATAATGTTAATTTAAAATTCAAAAAGTACTTATCAATTGTACCATTATATATTATTAATGTTGGTAATATTATAAAGTATAATTTATAAATAAAAACAAAATTATATGATTCAATTATAAGCAAGTATCCATGAGTTACTATGACTATTATTATGATGCAGTAACAATATTATAATGTCATACCTACATTTTTTTTTTTACATAATTTATCATAAATTTAAACCACATTATGATCAATAAAAATATTATTTTTAATAGGACTTAAAGTATTTAATTTAAGCAGAATTTCACCACATTAATTAATAAGAGACTGAAAGTGACTGACCAAAATAGCTAACAAAGTGACATTAAACATACTTGCTTTGATCCTGCAAAAGATGATTAATTAATAACTGCGTAATTAAGTTTTGAGCATCATCAGAGAGGTATCCATTATTTTTGTTACCGTCAGCTAGTACACACCGACCATCATTGGTTGTATGCAATAGATTTAATATAGTCTATAGCAACATATTTCATTCATTTAAAAACAAATA